>JAHUUD020000017.1:1345000-1525000 GCA_020010945.3 Muscidifurax raptorellus | reverse complement strand
GGGACGGATACACCTTAATTTAATAAAAAATTTTGTTTAGAAATTTAAAAATTTTTAAATATTATACATGAATTATAGACGACTTTTTTAAATTCCCACATTCATAACCTGAGTATATGTGTTTAAAGCATTTCTATCAAAATAAAAGTACCTTTCAAAGCCCAAATCTTAATTAAGTCTGCGGTAGCTGTAAAAACGAAAATCATGAATTCTGCCCTTTGAAAACTTGTTGTGCCTGCTATATGGCATATACAACATTGTTTTTAGTTTTTTATAGTGTCTCTTAGTTTATACCATTGTTTAAATATTTTTTAAATTTAAATTTAAATTTAAAACAAAGAACAAAGAAAATGCAAAAAATAAATAGCAATGACTTAAAAATGGAACGAGAAAAGGAAGCACTGCGTAAAACAGAAGTTTGTTGGAATGATACAAATGACCAATGTAGTATGATTAATAAAAAAAAATTAAAACGAAAAATGTTAAATGATAAAAGAAAAACAAATATAGATGAATTAGTGCAAATTCGCTTAAAGAAAAATTTAAAAGATGAAAGTCAGACATAGAGTGGAATGGTGAAATGAAAGTACCAATTATATTAATTAAAATATTGAAAATTGATTATAATGGACAGTTTCATAATGTATGTAATGAAAAGAAGATTACAAACAATAAGAAAGATATTAAAGTATTAAAAATCATTTAATAGCAAATTATCAACTTTCATATTGATAAGCAAATCACAGATTATTGACAAGATAGCATATTTACAGTTCAATGAAACATTAATTTACGGAAATTATTTAGGTTCTATGACTGAAATTTGCAAATATTGTGATGCTAAGCATTTTATTTGTGAATGTTTGTAGGGCAAAGAATTCACTAATTGTTATCAGAAAGGAAACGTGGAATTGCCGGATAATCCTGCTTATACGAATCAGTTGGAGCAATTACCCACAGGACTATCAAAAGATAGTGTTAATTTTCGACAAAATATTTGATCGTATAATAATACTTTAGCTTTTGCAAGTTTTGGGGCTAATTATGATAAATTGTCAAGTTAAGGACCGCAAGTTATTAGAATTTGTGGTCAAATATATCACAATGTTTGTGCTTTGCATCCGAATGAAAATGAAGATCGTAAATATGGGCATTTTTATGTTCATGATAATGAATTAGCTACTATTCAACGAAAAAGCTATGATAATAATTCCAATACAAAATTAGAATTGTTGAGTCAATTAGATAAGTTGTTGAGAGATATTAACCGTTATGCTAAAGCTTCTAAAATGATGCATGAAGTAGAAAAAGAAGAGTTAGAACGTTGCAGAAAAAACGGTTGCATACCACAATCAGTGACCATGTCTTTTAAACGAAACGATAAATTAGGTAAAACTGTATACAATGAAGCTTATTGTAATGAAATTGCGATAGTGTTTGTAGAAAAAGATGGCTTACCCCCTGCAGAACGTGGCATTGTTATAGATTCAAAAAATAAATTTCCTATTAGTATTCCGCTAATAAGTAAACACACGGATCCTATAACATATCCAGTTATTTAGCCGTACGGAGGATACGGATGAATGCCCAATATGAAAATTAAAAATAGCAATAATAATATTTCAAATTTGCAATTTTATAATTGTAGACTTTCTGTAAGAAATAAATTTAATCCATATATTAATTTGTGTAAAATTTTTCAACAGGCAATAACACAGCCACATAAAAAAAACATGTTTCGAGTTCGGGGATGAGACAATGATATCTTACAGTGTTTTGACATGCTGATGTGTGATCCGGGGTCATTTTAACCCCATCAGTTCAAGGTCAGGGTCATTGAAATCTCATATTAACGTAGAAGTGTGTTCAACTGTACAATGTATTAAATACTTGTTTAAATACTGTTATAATGGACACGACTGTGCATATATTAAAATCTGCAATGCAGGAATGAATTCTAAAGTAAATTGTGACTATTTAAATGATAATAAAAATATTGAAAAGACTGAATACGAATATGATGAAATTAAGCAGTATATTAATACAAGGTATTTATGTCCTCCAAAAGCAATGCAAAGATTATTAGAATATGGTTTACATAAAATTTCACATATTACAAAGCTAACCATAATGAAGATGAGCAAGAAGTATATTTTGAAAAAAAAAGAATCAGATATAATAAAAAAAATAGAAACTACGTTAACAGCATATTCTAAATTAAATCAAATAGATATCGAAGGACGAAATTATTTGTATTCCGAAATACCATTATGTATTTGATAATAAGTCAAATGGTATGGCATAAAAGAAAAAAATTCATAAACCTGTATTAAGCAGAATGTATTTAGTAAATCCAAATGATCGTCAAAGATATTTCATTAGATTATTACTTCTACGTGTCAAGGGAGCAACTTCATTTTGAGTTTTACGTACTATTGATGAAATATTGAGATATATTGAAATTTACGTATTGATGTGGTAACATATCCTACCTTTTATGAGGCTGCTGTAGCCAAGCACCTCGTTAATGAGGATGAAGAGTGAGATAGCTGTTTAAAAGAAGCAACGCAAATATAGTTTCCTACTGCACTGTGTGAATTATTCGCATTGATAAAAATTTAACATTACAAATAATTGACAGAAATTTAACATTACAAATAATTGACAGAAATTTACAAATAAATGGATTTTCTTTAGGTGATTTTAACTTACCAGAAATAATCACACATACAAAAGAATATGATGATGTAACAACATCATGCAATGAAATTGTAACGTTTAATGACGTACAAATTAAAGTGAATTCGTTGAAAGATAAACAAAAAATCATTTTTGATGTTGTGTTAGAAAATTTTAAATGCGGAGAAAAAAATGTATTTTTATTAATGGACCAGGAGGAAGTGGAAAAAGTTATTTACTTAACATTGTAGTAGACTACATGAAAATGTCAAATATTCCATTTTTATGTGTTGCCATGACCAGAATTGCGGCAAATTTATTTCTTAATGAAAAAACCGTACACACAACATTTAAATTACTACTTAATATATCAAAAAGTAATACATGTAACATAAAATCTAATTCGAAGGATGGTCAAATTTTAAAAGAACTACAAGTTGTCATATGGGATGAAATATCTATGACATCAAAATTTGCCTTCGAAGCAGTCGACCGTCTTCTGCAAGAATTACGTGATGTTAAAAAAATATTTGGTGGTATGATCTTTCTCGCCTCAGGAGATTTTAGGTAAATATTATCAGTTGTCCGACATGGTAGTCGTATTGAAATTATTGAAAATTCAGTTAAATGCAGTCATTTGTGGTCAAATTTTGTACGTATGACTCTGAATGAAAATCTTCGAGCAATATTCGGAGATAAAATAAATATATATTACGAAAGTTTGAAAGATAAAGTTATTTTGGCCCCTAGAAACAATGATATTTTAGATATCAACAACAAAATTCTAGACATTATGGAAGGGCCTACTGTTGAATATCTAAGCATTGATACTGCAGAAGATGATAATGGAGAAAATCTTGATGTTATGTTACCAACAGAATTTCTCAATTCAATTACTCCTAATGGACTTCCACCACATAAATTACAGTTAAAAGTCGGTGACATTGTAATTCTTTTAAGAAATTTAAATTTAAATGATGGGCTTTGTAATGGAACAAGGTTGTTAATAAAATACGAATGAAATATTCAATTCAGACTGAAATTTTAAATGGAAACAATACCAACAAATTAGTATTAATTCCACAAAAACAATTCCCTATACGTTTAGGTTTTGCCCTAACAATAAATAAATCACAAGGGCAATCATACGAACAAGTTGGTATTTATTTACAAACACCAGCTTTTAGTCGTAGCCAATTATACGTTGCCCTATCAAGAGCCAGAAGTAGACAAAAATTGGAAATTTTATTACTAAATCTTGCAAAGATAGAAGGGGATAAATAAAAAAAACACAATAAATTTATACAAAAAATATTGTATACAATCAAATATTCCAATAATAAATGGAATGATAAAATTAACAATTTCAAACTAAATATAATGAAAATTCCATAAAATTGCTGCAGCGTTTTAAAAAAAGGATGCGCTGAAAGGCTTGAAAGGAAATTGTGTGAAACAGCTGCAACATTTTGAGAGAAATGCATGCACTGAAAATCATAATAGAAAATTACAGAAATCGGCTGCAGCATTTTAATGAATGAATGCGCTGAAATTCTTGTGAATGAAACTGTGTGAAACGGCTGCAGCTTTTGAGAGAAATGCATGCGCTGAAAATCATAATAGAAAATTACAGATTTTTTAACTTTTTTAATACAAATTGCAGACTTATCGGACATCACAAACTTTTATGAGACATCATCGACGAAGGACCTCAATTTTTTCATATTTAAAAATCGGTAAGTAAAAATATATAGAATACACTTATAATCTCCTTAACCTTTAGAAGCCATAACATCAATAAATAATAAATATTTTATACTATACAATTTTCTTGAATGTTGTGATATAGTTTTTAGACGAGATAATTTATTATCAGAAGTTTTCAGACGAGATAAGTTATTATCAGAAGCAGACTATTCGTTCGGAAGGCTGTGCCGGTTATACTCATTTGAATATTTTCACTCCATGCCACTACTCCGTATTTTTGATTTTCATTATTCAACATAGTGGAAAATCGTTTATTTTCATTTTTTGATGCGTTTGTTATAGATGATTTTTTTACTTTGTGAATTCTGAAGTGGGCACTGCATGTAAAACTCAAACTCTCAAAGTTAGTTTTCGCTAAGTAGGAATCATATTATCAAGCCAGTACTAGAATCATTTTTATTTTTGGAAAATAAGCAGCTATAAGATACTTATCGTGAATATATTCTAAACAGAGATTATTCTTTTATCAAAACGAGAAACCCGCAAAATTAAAAAACATTATTAACACAACATATAAAAACTTCGTAGTGTAATTTTCGAAAAGGATGAGTAGTAAATCGAATCTACAAGAGGAGAGGTAATAACGGCTCCGCTTGATCCTCTCCTCCGGTAGAGTTTATTACGCAACTTTTTCCGTCAATTCACGAGGCCTGCGTTATGCGGTTTGTATAACTAGGTAGCAGTAACCTTCGAAAGGCTATACTGTGATTTATATAAAATATCACATCAAAAAGCATCAGGAGTGGAAAAGAGAATCTAAGGGGGGAGAGAAGCCAGTGGTATCGCTTGATCCTTTCCTTCCGTAGGGTATATTTCGCAACTTTCTTGGCCAATTCAGGAGGTTTGCATTACGTACCTCGTGTAATTACTTTGTAGCTTTGTCCTGAAAGCGGCTGTGCTGTGATTTATGTGAAAAACCACATCAAAAAGCAACAGGAATGCTAAACTGAGTCTACGGAGGGTAGAGGAGCCAGCACCTACGCTCGATCTTCTCCCCCGTAGACTCGGCTTAGCATTCCTGTTGCTTCTTAATACATTGTTCCAACAAATTATGAGTGCAGCCGCATCCAGGATACTGCTACCTAGTAGTTATATAAGGTGTGTATCGCAGACCTCGTAAATTGGCCGAGAAAGTTACGTAATATACCCTACCGCGGAAGAGGATCGAGCGGAATTGCTGGTTTAGCATTCTTGTTGCTTTTTAATATGATTTTTCACAGAAATCACATCACAGTTGCCCACAGGGTAAAGCTACGAAGTAATTACACAAGATATGTAATGCAAACCTCGTGTAATTACTTCATAACGCTTTATCCTACGGGCGGCTGTGCTGTGATTTATGTGAAAAATCACATCGAAAAGCATCAGGAGTAGTAAGTCGAGAATACGGGGGAGAGGAGCGGCTCCGCCTGATTCTTTCCTCCCCTAGAGTATATTTCGCATCTTTCTGTGCGATCACATACATACAATATTACATAATTATGAAAAATATTTCTTAAAATTAAATGAATAAAAAATAAAATTTTAGATCTTTGGAATATGTGGTTTAGAACCATTGATTTGATGTTAATATATTGTATTCATCCGAGTAAATTCTTTGCTTTTAATATTTTTTATAAATTATAAGTATACGGTCCAAATTTGGAGATCCAAGAACATGTCTTTGCATATTTTATTCGTAAGGTATACGATATGTTCAGAGTTAATGCATCTAAGTACGCTCGGTCTACGATATATTTAGAGTTAATGCATCTAAGTATACTCATATCTCTGAATGGTCCCCTGCTGCAGACGTGTGCGTCTGTGACACTATATAGTGCGTATAGTGATAAACGTAAAGGCACGCTCTTTAATCTTTATAATATATAATAATCTTCAAAATAGGAGCCAAAATTGTTGGACCATAATGGTACATATCCTACTGAAATAATTGCACCGTATCAAAATTTGACATATATTTGACGTGCGTATATGAGTGACGCAGCGTTGAATTTTCGCGGTGCCATCTCTGTGAGAGGTTAGGTATTGAGCTACAGCGAAGCGATCAGCTGATGTTTACACGACTATGAAGAGCACGTTTGTATTTCAAGACTATTACAAAAAATATGTACTTATGACTACCGGTGATAGTCTTGACTAGTACCTAGTGACTATAGCTAGGCCACTCTGGTCTTCTGAAATCACAATAACGTCTATTCTTTCAAATATTCATTAACTAAACTTGGAATTTCGCATTTGTCACTTGACCACAGGCCACCACGGCACTTCTTAAGCTTTTACTCCGACATCCTTAAGCACAATATTATGAATCTTTTAAACTATCATAAAACAATGCTCAGTAGTTTAGTTCTTACGTTCTGTTAATTTAAAGAAAGCAACGGTTAGCTGCACTGGCATGCATCCACAATTTTTAAAATTACGAACAAAACATTTGTATAAAATATAATAATAAAATATTCTAATAATATTGTCAAAATTTTGCACTAAACAATATTTACATAGAGAATTGTAAAAGATTAAAAAATATTTATGTAAAATATTTTTGGCTTAAATATAAATAAAAATGAAAAAAAAATTTTACTTGTAAAATTATTTTATCCAAATATTTGCAAAATAGACCTTCCGATGCTATCTTATAGGAACACCGAGTGTTGTACTCAGTACCGGCGGCAACACCTACCCAGTAGACATATTTCTCCCTATACGCCCAACGCCGGCTCAGGCATGATTTATCACATCACTTCATAACTGGAACGCTATCCTAGGCACTTCCTTAGGAATTAATTCCATAGTTCCATTTATTCAATACGACTGACGTACTCCATTCTCTCTCTCTCTCTCTCTCTCTCTCTCTCTCTCTCTCTCTCTCTCTCTCTCTCACTCAGTTTCCCAGGCATCCATATCCTCAAGTTGTCTCCAATACCGTTGTTTAGTAGGGGTGCCGAAAAAAAAATTTTAATCTAGCCTTTGCCCTGAGCTATTTTCTGTTTGTATACATAAAAAAGAAGAAAAATAAGAAAAATAGGAAGCAAGGAAGACTTCTTGGAATGACTTCTTCAGATGGCGTACATTTTTTAAAGTATTAATTTAACGCGATTTCCGTTTTCTGGCGTATATTTGCTATAAAGTAAATTGGGATCACTGGAAATTAATGTTTATCATATTTTACTCAAAGTATATATCAAAAACAATGTACTTATCCATTATCAAGCCTTAAGAATTTTTTTTCTCAGATATGCACTTATTTGTGCCACTTTTTACCCGTTTTTTCACTTGATTTCCGAAAAAATCGTCGAAAATGCGATCGCAAAAATTAGTTTTCGCCCCCTTGTGTAACTGACTATTTTTTACATAACTATACATTATTAGCAACCACTCTGCATAGTTTTAAAATTCTAAATCAATTTTATAATTTTTAATGTACTCGGCTAAATATACATAATATATAAATATAATAATATAATAAACTAATTCACGATACTTCATATATATATATATTTATAAAGTATCGTGAATTAGTTTATTCCGATAATTTATTTTATTTTAATTTGTATTTAGATTATATTATGTTTGAGAAGTTTCACTATTGTTGGAAAGGTAGTTTTTTAAATGAATGCACTTAATTTTAGGGAAAAAGCCGGAGGGCATAAAAAATCCATTTATTAATTAAGCTTTTGAACACAAGATTATCGACAAAGATACATCAACTGCTATGCGAATGACGACACGCAAACGCCGGTCAGCGGGCCTCGTATACACACACGTTATCAATTGCACGGAAAATAAAACAAATCAAATCTAAGAGAAATCACACAGACACACAAGCTTGATTTAGGATTCAAACGCCTTTACAACAAATGGATGTCACCACATGTGGGTGCGATAGAGTAAAGATAATTGCCGAAACAATGGGTGCTCGCAAGAGCGTTAAGTTAGCGCTACGGAGCTCCTCGTGTAGCAAGATGTCGTAGACGACTGACTGGCTGTTCAAACGTGGCCGTTCATGACGTGCTTGGCAATACTGCTCTCAGCAGGTGCTGCCATCATGTCATATTACAAAACAACCATTCGTTGCACATACATACAGTCGAGAGTTGTGCGCAACGGCGCGTAATTCAAAATCCAAATTACAAAATTTTACTTAACCTAGTTAAAAGAAGTGTTACGACGTAACATATAGCCGGTCAAAACTGCGAAACTAGTTACATGACAACTATGGAGCAGGATTTAATGAAACACGATATATACAAACGCACTTATCCTCTAAAAGGTACTAATTTCTCAAATCTTTGGTGACTATAATACAAGAAAAGCAAATTCCTATGGAGTGATTATGTGACTGATTAGATTCGCTATCACATATGATTAATTTAAACGCAAGAATAAACTTTATCATTACAGCTAGATATTCTAATGATTAAAGACCAGTATGGCTCAACAAACTTTCAAAACACAATTTAAACAATTGTGAAGTGATAAAGCAACTTAATTCAATAAATTTAAACTTTAGCATTTGCACATATTAATTAATGTTAACAACAAAGAACAAAACAGCTCAAGCAAAACTTTAAAAGTAACATTAAGTATAAATCAATTTTAATCATAAAGAAGAAACGCAGCTCTACAGAATTTAAAGCAATTATTTATATCTTAAATCGGTGTTAATAGTAAAATGAGTAACGTAACTCAACAACTCAATTGAAATTAAACCTACGTATACAACACATATACAAACGATAAAGAGTTCGACCCCGCGGGTTCTGTATCTTGACCGAGCTCAGAACGGAGAACGTTGGAAACTCTAGTATACCGACTAGACTTCGCATAATCGAAGGTTACCCCTCTGATCTTCTGACTGTAGAGGCTTCTTTAGAATACGATGAGGGGTTCTTTAGAATACATGGGAAGAATGCACAGACGAGTGATGTTCCGTTTGTAGATACCTTTGGTTGTCTTCACTGATGCTACTCGGGCTTGACCATCGCTTTCAGGACATACCTCGATGATTACCCGCAGAGGCCATGTTCCGCAAGTGACGTTGTCTTCCAATAAAATTACTACCGTACCCGGAGTTAATATGACATTTGCGTTATCCCATTTTTCCGCTTCTAAACCATGCAGATAAAAATACAACCATAAGTCTTTAAACACTACGATTTTTCTCTTTCTTTTCCTTGATCAATATTGGACTAAAAAAATCAACTCCTGTCCGTGCGAATGCAGGGGCTTCAACTACTTTAGATTCTGGAAGATCAGCCATTTGTGCGTGAAGTTGTTTAAGTTCGTCAAATTTTGTTTTCCCTTTTAATGGCATTTCTGGATTTTCTACTCTATTCCTTTGGGTTTTTTGTAAAAGTCAAATTTGGGAATCAAACTTCTCGCGTTGTATACTCGAGATAAGACGATGTTCTGCTTCGTTAAACTCTGAGATTAACAAAGCCTGTCTTTACTTTGAAGAGTTGAGCATCCCGTGAGTTTCGCAGTTTCCAGCGAAGCAGGTAAGCTACAACCCGAATGAGTTTGTCATAGTCGGAAAATCGTGAGTACCTCTCACTGATGGGGAGCGTCGTTAACAGAACTGTGTTCGAGCCTAGTGTATGAGGAGTTTCGAATGACTGCGGCGAACTCGACTCTGACAACCCCAACCACGCTAGACCTGACTACCACAGAGAGTTTGATACAAGGTCGCTGGGCAATTGACCTCGAGATAAGGAATCAGCTGGATTGTCTTCTGAACGAACATGTCGCCATCCTATTTCGTTGTCCAACGACTGAATATCAGCTACTTTGTTAGACCCGAACATTCTGAGTAAATGATGAGCCTTTTTCAACCAGCAGAGAACTATGGTGGAATTAGTCCACAGTACGACCTTATTGATGGAGCACTCGAACTGATCTTTGGATTCGACATACACCCTTTTCAACAGTGCTGCTCCATATAGTTCAAGACGAGGAATGGTATGATTTTTTAATGACGCGACCTTTGATCTGCTAGAGGCTAACCTGATGATGACCTTTCCCGTAGAGTCTGTTGAACGAACGAACAAACAAGCCCCGTAACCGATACCTGATGCATCGCAAAATCCATGGAGTTCGATAGACCTTGGGTTTGCACAACAAAGATATCGAGGAAACGAAATTTTCTGGACCTATGGAAGTTGTTCAGCTAGAGATAACCATATCGTGTAAATCGATTGTGGAACAGATTCATCCCAATTGAGTTTTACTATCCAACACTCTTGAATCAAACCCTTCGCGAACAGAATCAATGGTCCTAACAATCCTAATGGGTCGTAGATTTTCGCAATTTCTGACAACAGCTTTCTCTTAGTCGTTATTGAATTCGGATTGACTAAACTTACCGAAAAGGTGAATGTGTCGCGACGAGAGTCCCAAATGATACCGAGCGTTTTCTGTACCGAATTCCCTTGAATTCCATAGTCGAGATCAAAAATATGTTTACCAATATCTTCTAGAACGGATTGATGATTCGAGGACCACTTTCTAATGAAGAAACCACCTGTTTCCAAAAGTTCAATCATTTCATCTCGAATTTCAATAATTTCCTCAGCTGTTTCTACACTTAAAAGAAAATCGTCAACATAGAAATCTTGTCGAAGAAGTTTGGATGTTCGCGGAAAGGCGGCCTTTTCGTCCTTTGCCAGCTGGAAGAGAGTTCGAATAGCCAAAAATGGTGCACATTTGACTCCGAATTTTCGTTTTCTCCGAAAAGACTCGCACGTGGTGGTTGCTACATAATGTTCCTCACTAATAACTTCGTCCTTGGATTTCTCCAAGGGATGATCAAAGTCTTAAACAGACAGAAATTTTCCCAGCAAGAGATCAAGTATAACTACATTACACATGCGTTGATGAGGGAGATCATGAGACAACGATCCACCTGCTATTACCCAACCGAAGGTAGTTTTCTGAAGAGTAATGACTGAATCCTTGTGTCTCAATTGGATTTGATCAACAGAAAATAATGAGAGAGTTGTGCATGATGCCAACAAAACATCTATAAGTCTTGGTAGATGAAATTGAGGGTCGGCTAGTGCAAGATTTTTTGGTATTTGATAGACATTACGAGGAAATGCTTCATTTGGCACAGGATTTGCAATAAGCGCAAGTTTTTATCGGTAATTTAAGGAGTTTACGAAAGCTGTGAGTCATCAAGTATGCGTTTGAACATGAATCTAACAATATACGTGCCATGAAAACCTTTCCTCGATAACCTTGAAATTTAAGGCAGCGGTAGTCTAAAGTTGCGAGTCTGAAGTGTACTCAGTAAAAGCGTATGTTTGTCGCGATCCTAGTCACAATTAAGGAGCTACCGACGTTAAGCCAGCCTCACTAGAACCCCGAGCTGCAGCTTTCTTTGAAGGCTTGCCCTTTCTATCGGAATGAAGCATAGTATGATGATCCTTCTGATATTTTTTGCATCTGTTTCCGTTAGTGCAAGGGAGAGGGTGCGCAAACAAGCAATTTCGACAAAGTTTATTCGCCTTGATGAATTTCCACCTCTATTGAGTTTTCATTTCGTTAAAACTCGAGCATCAATAGAGTCTGTGATCTTGCTTGCATTTTGGACAAGCAGAAGAAGAGGTAGAAGTTTTAGCGTCTGTTACGAGAGTGCGAGTCTCGGTTTTTTGAACCTTTTGTTTTGACGCGGTCTGCTTTTCACCCGCCCGTTTCTTGTTACGTCGCCCTACCGGTAGCTCATCCATTTGCCTCAATTTAAAAATCATATCTTGCACAAAATTGTAAAGTTTTGTATTTTTTGCCCAAGTAGTTTTCATTTCTTAACACCTTTATCTTGGTAATATGCGAAAGAACAATAGATATATATTAGATTATACTCCAAGGCACTGCATATAAAATTTCATGACCCCACAGTGAACCAGTTTCGAGCATTTCAATTTTTAAAACAGAAATTGAGAAAATTGTGGAATTTCCCAAAACTGGTTCATCGTAAGGGCATGAAATTTTATGTGCAATGCCTTTGAGTTACATACCATACATACAAAAGAAATTATCAGCCTATAACTTATTCAACTCTTCAAACTGAAAGCAAACAAGATCTGTTTGACATCCCACTCGTTAAGCGTGCCTAGGATCCTAGTGTTATGTGAAATATCACTTTGTTACTGGAAGATATACTGGAGTGTCCTTGGTACAGTCAGCTTTGGAACACAAACTACTACCTCAATCTGCAAGCCCCTGTTATATATTTTAATGTCATGTATTTGTGCATGTAAACATTAAATGAAATATTACCTGGTGACTAAGTGCGGCATCATCACTATCATGACGACCATCTTCTTCATCCTGCATGTACGCAACATCAGGATCGTACTGAGCTGCTCTCTTACTGGTACTAGGAAGATGATTTAATGATTTAATGAGCTACTATGCTACTGGTACTATCTTGTTCACTTTTCTTGACTTTGGCTTTAGCTGTCTAAAAACAATGTGGAAAATATATATACTATACGGGAAAGCATTTATATTTAGTGAAATATTATTAATGTCATTTTTGTTATATCGTTCTCGACTTCTTCTACTTGTCTCTTTCTGTCGTTTCCTCTTCATCATCCTCGATTACCATATCAGATTGATTGAGCTTAGGCACGCGCGGTCTGATTTCGTTGATAAATTTAATCAGCTCTTCCTCTGTGTCTAAGAAATATATAACATGTTTAAGTAGACATATGCAGGGTGCCCCATTTTAAAACCACCAATCGAAAATCTCCCAACCAAAGCATTTTAGTTAAGTTATTTTAAGGTCAAATTGATTTTTTTAAATGGAAACCCACATTTTTTATATCGGAAATGGAAAGAGCGGAAATTTCTACGTCCGACTATAATCTTGACCTCAACCCTGATCTTGACCTTCAGGGACAATATGAGGTCAAATCGATTTTTTTATGTTAACCTTTAGTTTCATTTCCTATTCCGATAGTGCAAAAAATTCTAAGTATCAAACGATATTTAACAATTTCTACCCACTGACTTTTCTAAGGTTGAATAAAAGGGCTTACACCGCATAGCAAGGAAGCTTCCAGAAAGCTTCCATGCTATGTGAGCACCATACTTTTTGCACCATCCAGAGATAACGACGTGGACGTAGTAAGTTCTGTTTCCATTGGCATGCCGAATTATCGTGAGCCTCTTACCTTCGAATTGCTAGATTAACGTGAATCCCTTTGCCGCTCACTACTGTAACTATTAAGGTTTTTAATCTCGCAGCGAATGTCTAAAATGGCTGTCATTTACTGGAAGGTAAAAATTTACTCCACTTTGGAAATGTCGTATGACCAATAAAATAAGGGTTTTTATTTCTAAAGATCATTTTGACCTTATATTGACCCTGAAGGTCAAGGTCAGGGTTGAGGTCAAGATCATAGTCGGACGTAGAATTTCCCGCTCTTTCCATTTCCGGTATAAAAAATGTGGGTTTCCATTTAGAAAAATCAATTTGACCTTAAAATAACGATGAAGGTCAAGGTCGAAGTCAAGGTCAAGGTCATCGTTGCGTGTCCCTCTTAAAAGTTGATAACTTTTGTTTAAAAAATTTTTCTCTAAAATGCTTTGGTTGGGAGATTTTTGGGTGGTGGTTTTAAAATGGGAAACCCTGTATACAATTTATTAAAATAAAGTATAGTATATCGTGCATGGGTACACAGTGGGACACACACACACACACACACATACATATATATATATATACACATAAAGTATAGGTTATATTGAATAGAACCGTGTTAATGAATAATTATATTGTGTATATTATACTTACTTGACACGGTTAATATTTGACATACATAGATTTTGTTTTTTATTAAACATTTGAACGGGTTGTTACGTAATGTCTTACTCTGATGTTCAATTGATTCATAACGGTAGTCACTTTATTTATTGACCATATAACATATGCCTCATAAAAGAGGCATACTACAGAGACAAACTTATTTTCTGTACAAAGGGATGGTACATACATAAAAACTTAAAGTCTAAACTTAACACTGTCATCACTTGCAATGATGACAGTGTCGTCTGCATAGGAAACAATAGTACCCTCTTGCATACCTCTCAGTAGATCATTTACGTATAAAATAAAAAATAAAGGTCCTAATATAGTCCCTTGTGGGACACCAATTGATAATTATTAAATTCACTTTTCAAGTTCTGTATTTTGACGCATTGTTATCTATCTGAGAGATAGCTGTACATTAGTTTTAAGGCACTGCCTCTTATTCCATATCTCTCTAGTTTATCTAGAAGCTTTCTGTCGTCAACCGTATCAAACGCTTTTGCCAAATCCAAGAAGGCAGTTATGATTGGCTTGGATTTATCAATTTTTTTATATATAATATCTGTAATATAATTCAACGCATCTGTTGTTCCTTTGTTTTTAACAAAACTAAATTGTTTTTCCCATATAACATTACATCCAGTCAGAAACAAATACAACCTATTATATATGATTTCCTCAAATATCTTCGCAATGTTCGATATTAGTGATATCGGTCTATAATTCGATATACAAGACTTGTCACCAGCTTTATAGATGGAAACAATGTCAGCCTGTTTAAGCGCATTTGGCCACGAAGCCTGTTGTATACAAATATTAAAAATATGTTTCAAAGGTTCAGCTATGTAGTTTACCAATAATTTGATTGTTTTTGCATTGATATTATCAACGCCTCTAGATTTGTTTTTTAATGATTCTATAGTTTTCCAAATTTCAATACAGTTTGTAGGGTATATAAAGACCTATTTTGCAAAAACAATCAATCATGGAGTTTGCTATGGCAGATTTGTCTTCAATTTTTTGGTTATGTACAACTAAATAGTCATGTGACTTGTTTTGTTGCGCGTTTTTACCAAGCTTAGCATTAATAATGTTCCATAGCTGTCTTGGATTGCTACTAAATTTTTTTATTTCATTATTATCAAATTTGTATTTAGCATCTTTGATGACTCTATTTAAGTTTTTTTCGTAGATTTTATATTCATCTTTGAATTCCAAATTAGTTGGGTTCATTTTCCATATTTTATACAAATTTTCTTTAGTTTTGCAAGATTTGGAGAGTTTTGAGATTTGGATTGCTTTAGTTATCCAATTTTTTCTTAGCATTGATTTGTAATTTTTTTCTTTAATTTTATGGAATATGAGGCCATCTCAAGACAGTCATGTATCAATTGTATCAATTTGTTTAAATCATCATTCGGATCCTGTATTGCAAAAACTATCTGCGAATCAATATTTCCAGCTATATTTTGTAATTTCCTATAATTAATGCATTTGTTATCTGTTTCGCTTGCTATCTGTAACTTAATCTGATCTATACTTATTAATAACGGATAATGATCGTTGAAAGGAATATTTAGCTTAATAGATTCAACTTCAATACTTATAGTTTTAGCAAAACAGTTATCAATGCACGTTCCCTTCTTATTATCTAAGGAGGGCCGAGTAATTCCTCTGAAATACGGTACATATTCACGCTCAAGATAGTTCATTACAAATTCCTGACTCATTGTTTTGTCACTAACCTCCAAATTTACTACATTATTATCTAATATATCAATATTAAAATCACCAACAATACAATAATTTTTAACATTTCTATGTTTTATCAAAAATTTTTTAACGCTATTAATAAATTCAGAATTTTATATGTCATGGCACCTATACATAGCAGATATTACAACTGATTCTCCTGTCATAAGTTTTATGTCAGTACTCACAACGCTCAATTTGTCAACTACATCAATTTTATTATTGCTATATATATTGTTTCTTATATAAATTATGACGCCATCCGCCTTATTAATTTTACTCTCATTGTAACAAATTTTGTAGCCTTGTAGTTGATAGACTTAAAATAACACTTTGATTGATTAAGCTTCTAATGTTTACGCATAAAATAATGTTTTGTTTTCTACTTAGTGTCTTATTGAGTTTTTTTACATCATCAACTTCAAATTCAAACTTGCTTATATCTTTAACACTGTCTTGATCCATTGCTATTTCTTATTTCTCCGTAGTCTTCCTGCTATATTTGAATTTATCGATTGAAGCGACGTTGACAAAATTCTTGAAGCTTTAGCTACCATGCCTCTTTGAGACGTTTCTACACTGCCGATATATCTTGGTATTGTAGGTTTAATTGTATAGTCGGTATAATCAATATACTTCCTTATCTTAGATTTCAAGATTTCGCATTCGAGGCTATCTATTGCCACATGTTCTACGTTGAAATTTATTTTATAAGTATCATTACTGAAAACACAGTTTGCATACCTAAACTTATTTGTTTTGCAGTCTCTTGTTTTATGCTCACCAGCACACTTTAGGCAAATATTACTATTTTTACACTTGGTGCCATTGTGACCAAATCTGCCACAATTAAAACATGGTTTACGCTAATAATTTAACATTAATATAATCATTAACTTTGCAGTTTTGATATCCTACAAAGAGTCTATTCTTATTTTCTCTAATGAAATTCAGTTTTATTACTCTTATAGGAATTCAGAATCACACATTTTTTTTAAAAGCACTAAAATTTCTCTCATTGATATCATGTTCAATTGTATTGTTGTCCATACTTTCGAAATTATTAATTCCTACTACCTTAACTTTAGGATTTTCAACTTCTTCTCTGTTTACATCACATACGTCTGCAAGTTTACCTTTTAATAGTTTATGTGCTTTGTTGACACTTTCCTCGTTTAGTAGGTTCATGACTATCTCATTAACTTTTTTGATAACCTTTTTCGTTTGTATGGATTTGTCCTTTATCAGATAATGGGATACCATTTTGTTTAAACTATCAATACTTTCGTCTTCATCTACTTTTTTTAATATTATATTAGGAACGCGTTTAGGCTTTTGAATATTTTTAATACTTGACACTGCTTCAGCAAAAGTTTTGCTTCTGACCGACACTGCTTCATTCCTATTTTTGTCTAATAATTGCTTTAATAATTTGTTTTTTTTTCCTTCAATTCTGAATTTAATTCCTTTATAAGAGCATTTTCACGCTTCAAGTTGACATCTATTAATTCACTATTATCTTCTGATAGATCATTTTGAAAATCTTCCAGTAACTGCTTTCTCGTTTCATTTTTTTCAAAATGCTTCACTTGAGCGATTATAATTCTCGCATCGTTACTCAGCGATTTACTGTGTAATTTTGAGGTTAGATCTAGATCCTCATGTTCATGACAGATTCCCAGAACTGAACTCAATAGTATTGCTTTCTCGTTTTTTACAAAATCACTCGTATGATATACTTCTTCACAAATAATGCACACTACTAACTTAACTTTTTGTTTAGGATGACATTTATAAGTTTTTGTTGTGTCACGAAGGAGCGAGCCTCCGCTCACCGCGGCCATCTTGACGATTGAGTTATTTCAGAACATTTTACGATTTTAAAAGATTGTTTATAATGTATAACACGTACATTATGTGTGACTAAAACTGGGTTTTACGAATAATAAAACGCTTGCACGTTTAAATCTTGCACGCAATACATTTTCACGATCGAACACATAAAAAGTCATTGCATGCGGCTCGTTTCTTAGCCACATATCATATATGTACGATAAAGACTCTTTTACACGAGTTTGCATGACGAACACAGAACAAAGGAAACTAACACATACAGACACATATAAGAATATATATACTATTTAATAATGAGATTTGCGCGCGTGTGCATGATGTGTAGAGTGCAGGAGCCTGTTTGAAAACTTGCCCATAAAAAGCGCGCGATGTTTTAAAGGTTAGCATATGTATGAGCATCCTATACATAGGATGCTCATACATATGCTACCTTCAAAGCATCGAACCTCAAAGTTTTTTTTACGTCAACTTATAGACAGATACAATATATTTTATTATTTATATTGTACGTATTTGTATTATTTCCTTCTTTCATTTCAGAGTTGATCACCGGTCTCGTCCAGTTTGTAAAATACAGCGCCATACGTGGAGTTCATGCATTCAGACCTCCACCGCTTCCTCGATCTCACTCATGCCATTCTTGAGGTTGACATTTATGGTTATTATAGTTAAATGTTCAAGTTAATGTTAAGGTTATCGTTTAAGTTAAGGTTAAGTTAAAATAAGTGCTGAAAATAAATAAATTGTAGAAACTTTTATTGATTCAAAATATTTGATGACAGTTGACATATATTTATTCTGAGTTGTTAAAAATATTGTCTAATCAAAACAATCATTCTACTACTCCCACCCCCTCTCTCTCAATCTCTCTCCTTCTCTCATTCTTCCCTCTCTCGCTACAAACGATGTAGATGTAAACCTGAAACAAAAGAAAACCTTGGTTGATATTTGTCTGAACATTTTAATAAAATGCAAACAGTTCTTGGATATATATTACTTTAAGACAATCAATTAAATTAAAGAAAACTACTTTTTCAATTTCACAAAAAAGAATTCACATAAAATACAGTATTTCCAAAGTGGCTCATAGTTTCAAACATTTCCATTTGAAAAGCACTGATAAAATACTGTATAAAAATTTTTCTTTAAGCATTGTAATGGAATCACCGATTCCATTACGCATCCATAACACTACGATTGCTATATATATCACATCTACACACACACACACACTTACTCACTAGCACGTCATCGCGGTACCTAAGAAGTGGATCTGAAAATCGGGAGATATATTTACATACACGTGTCAGTTGGACCTTCACACAAATGGACTATATTCCGATGAACCACGCAATAAATCAAAAATGCCATAAAAACGCTAATGGACATATTAGATTCAATAATAACTTCATAAGAACCGCGAGATCGTATTTTTCAACGGAAAGCCATAAATTAAGAAGCACAAGAACGAGGGGAGCTGTTTCGACGGTGACCTTACGCAATACAATCAAGCGACAAATCATCGCAGAAAAACGACCACATATAAGAGAAAAATTAGAGAGCAGAGAGAAACAGAGACGCAATATTCGTCGATCTGGAATTTCATAGGAAACATATGTACGATCTCCAGTAAAACGAGAGACCGCGGGAGAGTTCTAAAAGAGACAAGTTCTTAAGTGGTAGTCATAAACTATGATGTTTATGACTTGACCTGCCACGATTCTCTTAATATTAAGAGAGGAAAATACAAAATAGTGAAGCGACCTTATATGGAAAACGCTAGCACGAGAAAAACAAGGGGATATACAAGTATATAAAGCCCGGGAGCAAAGGGGTATCATCGCTCAGTAATATCCGAAATCTCTCGCAGAACGTTATTCTGCCCGTCGCCAGACCATTCTTAAAACAAGTATCACGCATTACTCGCTACTCGTACGTTTAAAGGTAGAGAGTATACCGGACTTAGTCGCTCAGTCAAGCAAGTACATCCATCGGCATTTTTCCGAATATCACCCCTGCTGAAAAGAAGAAGCAACAGAGGCAGTGGACTCCTTGCGATCTACACTACGCACACCAAAGGGACGAGCCGTCCCAGCTAAGTGCATCTAGCCACCGCTGTAAACTGAATCACCGAGCCTAGGCTGGAAGGCGCCGAGGATTGACAGCTGCAGACACTCAAGAACCTCCTCACACATATATACAAACAGCCACGCACACTTACACATTAAAGTACTTTTCTCTTTTCATAAAAATACACGTGTGTCGATTTAAAAGAAATAGTGTATAGTTTAAAGAGATTTCGTATCCGGATCCCTTCCCCGGTATGCGATGACCGCGTCCGCGGTAGCCAAAAGGGACTTCCTATTCTTCACTCTTTTAATCATTTAAATTATTATAACTTTCACGTATCGCCAAGTTCGATTATCAATTCATGTAATTGTTTTAATGTGTTAGATTTAGTAATTGAAAATTTGTAATCTGGACGTAACAGCATGTATGTAGTATCTGTACCAGGAATATCGATCAGTCTTTATAAAAGTGAGAGCCAACGCAGACGTTATAAGTCTTTCCATATAATAATCTAATTTTTGCTTCCTCCTAGAGGAAACTTTGTAATAGTAAAATTTTCAGTTTTGCTAAAACTTCATAGAAACATGTTTTCAGATGTTTGAAGTTCGAATTACGTCTTTTAGGAAATGTCCGTATGGATGTGTGTATACGGTGATATTTCTGAAACTACTCAGTCAATATCAATCAAATTTGACATTCATATTTATTTTTGGATTCTGAATTCGGGAAAATCATTTATTTTTTTATTTTTTCAATTACTTTTTTATGGCGTTTTTTAGATTGTTACAAAGAATTCAGCTAAAATGCATTTAAAAGATAATAAAGTGACCTATTTTTCCCCGTTTGGTTCTCGGGATTGACCGCTCCAATCGGCAGAAAAAATGAAAAAGGTGATATTTTTTTAAAATTCATATCTCTGAAACTAAACATCATAACCTCATGAAAAAGAATATGTTGATGGGTTATGTGCAAACTATATTCCATTAAAATTTCATGTGATTTGACTACTTATTTTTTTAGTAATAAATCGAAAACTGATAAAAATGAGTTTTTTTTGAGTCTCGATTACAGGCATAGAAAGGCCTTATTGCACTTGAAATTTTGGGAAAAGATAGATCTTTTGATTACTTCGGCTAAGTTCTTTTCGCAGCTTATGAAAACGATTAGTTGAAAAGATATTAAAATACGAAGTCTTTGTCTCTCACCCTGTATACCCTGTATAACTAAAAATTATTATTTTTGTTAAACCTTATAACTCGTGAACGAAAACTGACTGTTTTGACAAAATTCATGGTTTTATGAGGTTATGAGGTCTATTTGTGATATAAATTGCAATTCATTTTATTAAGAAGATTCGAAGAAAAAGAAATGCATTATTAAATTAATATACTTGAACGCTACATACGAACAAGGAACAATAGATCTGTTTGGAGGAAGCTACGTGCCAATAAATTGGTCGCGGTTTATCTGATATTAATATGATCTAGCTGATAACTTCTTATAGATTTTTTTTTATGTTTTATCCGGTATTTCTGGTGCAGATAACAGATATAGACTTATAGAAAATTCTTTATTCTACTATATATCAGCATCGCGTGTAACAATATATCTCCATACATAATGAATTTTGTATTAATTTTGAAAAATAGAAATTGAAAAAAATCATAAAAATTCGCGAAAAAAGCGCGCTAAAAATTGCTAATTTAAAAATACTCATACGGGAAAACGTGTAACTTGCTCCAATGCTATTGAAGCGCATATGATTTCGAGCCGAAAAGTGATTTAACTTTTCTTAAAAGATTCCTTAGCTTTATATTGAATAAAATGTAATTTATTCAATTATAGATTTTTTTATAATAAAGACACCCAAATTCAGGAATAATGTATCTCAATTGTTTTTTCGTCAGATGTATAAAACATTAATCTTAAAATTTAAAACCGCGAAATTAAAATCTTCATATTCTATCCTGTGTGTATTTGAGGAGACATCTATAACTAGATAAATTTTGAGAGAGTGAAATGGGCTGTTTGGTACATACTTAAATGCGTTCTGCTAACTATAAAGAACTTAATGCAATTTATTACGGATAGAATATTTTTTAAATTGATTTTTATTTTTTACTTGCAAAATATGCTGTAAAACAGAATAAAGAATGAGTTGTATATTATGAAATATGAATTAGGCAGGAGATATACTTCTTCATTGGAATAATACAAAGAAATTTCTGTATCTCTAGCCTAATTCATGACAAATAACTATAAATTGTTATACTGTTCCTCACTATATCTAGCATCTCATATATGAAGTTTGAAAATTATTCACACAGTCAAAAGTGCTACTTGCTCTCTAGTTGACGAAGCACATGTGCGCTCTCATTAAATATACCAGATTGAAGATACATATTCAAATACATGCTGAATTTTAATATGTATTGTTGACGCAATTAATTTAGAGACCAGGAAGTTTCCTTTGCTACATTATCACATACACTCCATAGACTTTAGAATGCATGTAGTATCTTTCAGTGGTTAAATATTTTTAAAACTGTAGATATCATATACAAATTAGATTGAGGGATAGTATATCAATTTATATTTCATTTACCATAAATCAGTCTGGTGATACAATAAATTATTATTATTTCTGTTTTCATGATAAAATGTTTATATGCAAGCCTGTTGATGGTAAATAAATATAAATTAATATGCTGTCCCTCAGTCTGATATGCATATGATATCTGCAGGTTAAGAAGTATTGATCCAGTTAAAGATGCTACATGCATCCTGAGGTCTATGGAGCGCGTGTGATAATGCCACAAAAAGCACTTTCTGATCTCTATAAATTAATGTGATCAATGATATATATTAAAATACACGCAGAGAGACGAAATGTCAAATTACAGCTATATATAATTAGTTAGTATGGATTTATTGCAGGTTATGCATACTTTTCTATCCGAAACTTGATTTGATCTATACTGGCTAATTGTATGGAATTCTGTCCCTTAGCATGTATTTTATCATTAATATACAACCAGATAAATTGTAAGAGAGTGGGAAGGACTGTTTCGTACATACTCAAACGCATTCTGTCGATAATTGAGAACAAATTGATACTTTTGATATTGGACATTTTTTAAACTGACACGCATATCTTTGTAGGGTTGTGGTAAGGATAGGTGCGGCGAACACCAGTCCGGGCTGCCTGCTTATCTTATAGGGACGGACCAGAGGTTATAGAAAATTGACTCCCGATTTAAACTGAGCAACAGGTAGTTTATTTAACAATTGAATAAGTCGGCAGTCAAGCCAAGGCTTCTCTCAACATTCGGAGAAAACCGTATTTATGCACCCCCCTGCTCGCCACCCATCCTGACGGCTCGCGAGAGGGGGGAGCGGCGAGCGCTGGTCCTGGTGCTGCTAGAAGATGGCTCTGGGCACCAGCGTTTGTTTGCGTCGACTCCGGCAGACTTGGCCGTTTCGAGTCCCCACAGTTACTCCCCCACCAGTGACAACTGTAGGAGGCAGGCGGAACGATGCAGTTCTCTGCGGCTGCCTGTTGAGGGATGCGCCCTGGTCTGGTTGGCTTGATTGGGCTGGCGGGGTTGGCGCGTCGTCAGCAGGTGGCGGTGCTGGTTGCGCTGGAGGCAAATGCGCGATGGGCGGCATGGGCTGCTGCGACGTCTGGGTGGGCGCTTGGAGGTCGGCGGACTCCATGAAAGCCGGCTTGAGAGCTGCTGTCGAAATGGCCTTGGGAACGCCATTGATATTCGACCTTGTAGACGAGGTCGCTCACTCGCTCCAACACCTTGTGTGGGCCCGTGTAAGGTGGCTGTAGTGGCTTCTTCACGGTGTCCACGCGTCTGAAAACATAGTGACAGGTGTGGAGATCCTGATGGAAGAAAGGATTGAGCGGCAGGATGTATCTGGCTCCCGGAACGGCGCGGAGCTTGGACATAAATGCCCTCAGCTTGGTGACGAAAGCTGGCGCGTTGGCTCCTGGGAGGCTCGTCGGGTCGAAGAAGTTGCCGGATACACGCATCGTTGTGCAGAAAAGCATCTCGGCTGGCGAAGCCTGCAGGTCCTCCTTGAAGGTGGTGCGGAGGCCGAGTAGCACGGCTGGAAGGGCGACTGGCCAGGGCGTAGGCGCGCAACACATGAGCGCGGCTTTCAGAGTGCGATGTTCGCGCTCAACCATCCCGTTGGACTGTGGATGGTACGGCGTGGTGCGGACTCGCTCTGCGCCGATGATGCGTGACAGTTCCGAGAAAAGCGTCGCCTCGAACCCGGGTGCCCTGGTCGGAGGTGATGGTTAACGGCGTCCCAAAGACGCAAATCCAGTGCTCGAAAAGTGCCATAGCAACGGTAATGGCCTGCTGGTCCGGGATGGGGAGCGCTGTTGGCCATCTTGAGAAGCGGTCGATGATGGTGAGGCAATACTGCAGACCCGAGTGGAGCGGCAACTTGATCAGGTCGATGTTCAAATGGTCGAAGTGTGCATCAGGCGCCATGAAATCGCCGAGTGCGAGGCGATTATGACGTCGCACCTTCGACTGCTGGCACAGGATGCAGTTGCGCGACCAGCGCGTGATATCCTTGTGCATGCTGGGTCAGAAGTACTTCTGGGTGGCCAAGCGCGTTGTCGCTCTGCTGCTCGGGTGAGAGAGCCCGTGAATGCTGTTGAAGGCCGGCTCGCGAAGATCGCGTGGGATGTAAGGCCTGACGATGCCTCCGTCGACTGCGAAGTGAAGCTAAGCGCCATTGAGGGTGAGAGGCAGCAGGAGCGGTGATGGAGCCGCCAGCAGGTGCGGCAAGTCTGCATCATTCACCTGGTGTTGTGCGAGAGTTGCCAGGTCCAAATGGGTTGGCATGTAGACGGCCTCTACCCGTGAAAGCGCGTCCGCTGCCACATTATCGGGGCCCTTAGTGTAGGCCAAACTGACCTGGAACTGGAAGATATAGTGCAGCTGCCTGGATTGCCGTGGTGACGCCTTCTCCGGAGGTTGGTTAACTGCATACGTCAGGGGCTTGTGGTCCGTCAGCAGGGTGAAAGGGCCGCCTTAGAGTATGCTCTTGAAGTTCTTGACGGCTGCGAAGGTGGCGAGGAGCTCCCGATCGTAGGTGCTATACCTGCTCTCGGCTGGTGACAGTTTCCTGGAAAAGAAACCGAGAGGCTTCCAAATGCTGCTAGGCTCCTGCTGTTCCAGCGCGGCGCCGATGGCGTGGTCCGATACGTCGGTCAGTAGGCGCCGGGTGCGTTATCGCGTAGATACGTGGTGCTGGTTGCCTCAGCGAGTGCGCTCTTGCACGTGGCGAATGCCTCGTCGGCGGACGGTGGCCAGGCGATTGAAACTGCCTTCTTCTTTACGGGGATGTCCTTGAGCAGCTCGTTGAGAGGCGCCAAGAGGCGCGCCGCTCCCGGGATATAGCGCCTATAATAATTGAAGAGGCCTAGGAAACGGCGTTAATTAAAATATGATACAGTTAAAATATGATACAGCATTTCAAAATTTATATAAATAAATATAAAATTCTTATGTATCAAAAAAAAAAAATCAGAGCAATTGTGTGTATTAGTTGTGTCTAAAAATATATATTTACCATCATTTTTTAGTAATCCAATCAGCCTACCTGGTTGTCCCTTTACGTTGCAAAAAATGTAAAATTAGTAACTCAGACGGTAACTTTAAAAGTCCCATCTGTTATGGATCCACATCTATACGACATGTTTCCAAATTGGCTGGGAACTTGAGTGAATAGTATCTTTAAATAGCAATCAATACCTAAAAAAGGTGATAGTTAGATATCACAAATTAAAAAGAAATATTGAAATAATTAACATTTAAAATTAGTCTTAGAATTATTCTGGAGATAAATACATTTCCATTGTAAAAAATATAATAATACGTTGTATCTCCAGACTAATTCAAGAAAACGAGCTAAAATTTGATAAAAAGTTCCTTAGTCTATCATCAAAGGTATTACTTGCACTTTAAAGTCATTGGAGCGCATATGAGAATTTACTAAATAGAAACTTAATGAAGACTGCAAATTTATATGATTGAAGATACGTGTTCAAATACATGCATAAGGAGAGGATATCAAATTACAGCTACATATTGAAACGGCAGCACAACAAAGAGACCTCGCGCGCACCCAAACAACCGACGCTGGAGCGGCAACAAGGAGCGGCGCACCCAAACAACCGACGCTGGAGAACCAACGTAAACAACAACATATGGGACGGCGCCGACTATATAAGGCCAGCACGCACAGCACCAGAAGACTCAGATTTGTCGCGAATGCTAATCTGTTCAGCTCTCCGGACTGAACAGACTATCATTGTCAGGGGCTCTCACATACGTGTGTCTACGTGTGACGAGATACCCCATCCACTGTACTTAACGTTATTCTAATAAAATCTGCAATACATATATATTTCTATATACACTACTTCTTTCATTTAACTGAGTCATATCCCGGGGCATTCTACGTGGCGTCGAGCTATTGCTTCTCTACACTACGCTAAGAAACCCCCTACCCCCGAGTTGACGATCAGCGCTCACCTTCCCTCAGTGCGGGTGATCGCGGATCCGAGGTTACCTCAAGTGCATCCTGCCCTAATCTACTCCACGCTCCGAGTCTCGACACGAACGCGATCTTGCGATTCTTCTGCGGATCTACCTGGTCCGTTTCATTGGCGCCCGAACAGGGACTCGAAGCGTGGAAAGGATTCACTCCCGATTCAGTTAATATATCTTTCTGCTTGCTTCTAGAATTCACAAACTCTCAATCTTCGAATGATACCTGAAATTAATAGCTCGTTCAGCGAGCAACAAATTCACAATCGGTTGACTTATCTGAACAACGCGCAATCAGAACTGAAATTCAACGACCGACAGGTCTCGACGTATAAAAATTGATATTCCGAAATTTAAAGGCTTAACTAGCGAAAGACCAATGAAATTCTTACGGGAATTTGAAAACTATTTTTCTCTTGTAAAGCCGGAAGATTATGAATTTAAATGCATTGTGTCGCAAGCATTTGAAGGGGATGCCCACAATTGGTGGTATCTTGTACAAGGCGAAGTAAAAAATTATAGTGAATTTTATGATCAATTTAAAGAAAGATTCTGGAATAAAAATATTCAAAGAGCTAACGCCAGAAAAGTAGAGTTCGGTCAATACATGCCCGGGCAGAGAAGTAGAGTCAATTACGCCACATATATGTTTGGATTAGCCCGCGAGCTAAACATGGCCATAAACGAGCACGAGCTTGTAAGGAAAATCGCGGAGCATTTCGAACGAGAAATTAGACGCACAGTCACTAATCACAAAATCCAATCCATCAACGCCTTCCTAGAAACACTTGCCGATTTTGACAGTGACGACGCATCCAAAAAAAATACCAATGCAGACAGAGCCCAAAGACCAAGTCACGAAGCCAAACAAAATCCCACCCACCCTCCCACTGAGAATACACCATCAAAAAATAAGTTAAATTCTAAAACGACGGGCAATCAGCCATGGCAAAAAACAAAAACGTGGACAGACCAAAGAGTACAAGCCATACAGACAGACAACAAGAAAACTGACAACAAAAACACCGGGAGACACAATAGCCAAAAGGGGACTAAAACAAACGAGACCCTTAACTTTGACTATTTCGACTGCAACGGAAAAGAGGATCACAAGTCGGGAAACGGAAAGTAGTTGTGCCTGCTAAGGATGCACTTCCCGTTCAACGGAAGAAAGACACAACTACTAAAATCGCGTCCCTTATGGAAAATCCGCGTGATGAATTATTACGCGATATCAATCCGGATGGTCGCGAAATTGAAATTTCTTATTGCCCAGAAATAAGAATCTCACTAGAAAACATCACTGTAGATGCACTCGTAGACACGGGTAGTGAAGTCACCGCTATATCAGAAGAATTTTATTATCAAAATCATAACACGCTGAAGCATTGTCCTACGTTGCCAATAAGCGGAAAAGTTATCAAATGTGCTACCGGTAGCAAGTCTGCGCGGATAAAAAGACAAGTTCGTCTCAATACTAAGTTCGAAAATATATCTGAAAAAATAATTTTCATAGTAATACCCAAACTGATTAGATCATGCATTATCGGTTTTGATACTATAAAATCGTTGAAAATGCTAATTAACACGGTCCAGGAAGAAATCTTGTTTACCGTAAATAACGTCGACGGTATAATACCATACGTGGACAGAAAAATGCCGCGGAATGAATTCACGTCACTAGCAATTACAGATTCGCGTAGGTTCACCGAAAAAGGGAATCTAGCAGATCTAGACGGTCTCTACGAAGACTATGAAGAAAATTATGAAAATCCATACGAGCTCACTTTAGAGGAGATCGAGGGAAAACTAGAAACTTGTGACACTCTTGACGAGACACAAAAACAAAAACTAAGAAACCTTCTTATAAAACGAAAAGAAGTATTCGAAAAAAAACCGGGATTACTAACAACTTACGAACACGAACTAATATTAACTAACACAACACCTTGGTTTTGTAAACCTTATCCTATACCTCTCGCAGACAGAAAGGAAGCAACAGATGAAATCAAACGTATGTTACAGTTAGATATAATACGACGCTCAAGCAGCGTATATATAAATCCAATTAAAATCGTAAGAAAACGCGATGAATCGGTGAGACCATGCCTCGATGCACAAATGCTTAATAAAGTTCTTCAAAACAACTTTGAGGGACCTCCCGGAATCGATGAGGTTCTTCAAAGGTGCACAGATAAACCAATAACTAGTATATCAGATTTCACGTCTAGTTACTGGCAAATAAAATTAGCTGAAAATTCACGTAAATACACGACTTTCAAAATAGATTCACATGTCTACGAATTTAACGTCGTCCCATTCGGCATAAAAACAAGCGGTTCGGCGCTGATACGCGGGCTTGCGGAAGCCACATGGGACTTAGACGAATTTCTTGTCTTATTTGTGGATGACCTTATGATACGATCACAAAATTTTGATGAACACTTAGAGCACCTAGATAAGTTATATGAGAGATTAATAAAACATAATCTGAGATTAAATTTCAAAAAATCAAAATTCGTTTGTAAGGAAATAGAATTTTTGGGCCATTATATTTCCGCTACAGGAATACGGCCAGATCCGGAAAAGATCCGTAATATTAAAGACTTCAAACGTCCACGAAATTTGAAACAATTACAAAGTTTCATTGGCTTTGTGAATTTTTATTCAAAATTCACTAAGAAATTCGCGGAATCTTTAGTCCCATTGTTGAACTTAATGAGAAAAAATGTCGTATTTCTATGGACTGACGTACATCAAGCAGCGTTTGAGAAAATCAAATCATTGTTCGACGAAAATATGTTTTTAAAATACGCAGATCCAAAGAAAGCCTACATTTTAACAACGGATAGCTCAGACTATGCATGCGCAGCGGCTCTTTCTCAATTAAATGAGGAAGGAGATGAGGAAATTATCTGTTTTGTGAGTAGAACACTCAAGGGGAGCGAATGCTCATACTTTACTACAGAAAAAGAAATGCTTGCACTTGTGTGGTCGCTCAACAAGTTGGATACCTTCTTAAGGGGGGCAGTTGAAATTATAGTCCGAACGGACCACGAGGCCCTTACATTTCTACGCACATGTAAATTTAACAATCAACGATTGCAAAGATGGAACCTCGCCATCCAGGACTATAATTTGAACCCGGAATACATACCTGGGAAACTAAACGCAGTAGCGGACTATTTAAGTCGGATGAATAAAGATGGTCAAACAAAAGCAGAGAATAAAACAGAAATAATTATAACCGCTATTGTTCAACCAAAGTCACATCACGAACTAAGAAATATTTGTAAAAATATTGAGAGAGAGAGCAGAGAAATGATCCACAAATCCAAAAAATAATCAATAAATTAGGAAATAAGTAGAAAAAGACTTGTACACGCTACGAGATAATCGAAAATATTGTATATAAAAAAGCGAAAGAGAGATCTAAAATTATTATACCGGTAAACATTTTAAAAAATTTTGTAAACGAAGTCCACACCGAGTATGGGCATATAGGGGGGGCGAAAAGTAAATAAAATGTTATCAGAACATTTTTTTGCGCCAGGCTTACGCAGAAAGATTGCTGAAATTTTGAAAACTTGTGACAATTGTCAAAAAACAAAATACTTAACTCGAAAATACAGAGAATTGTCACAACCAATCTTAACGCGAAAGCCTGGAGAATTATTATCTATAGATTTCTATGGGCCATTACCGACCTCAGCGGGAGGCGTAAAATATATTTTAACTACAATCGATGCATTTAGTAAATACGTAGTATTTTATCCTCTCCGTAGAGCCACCACCAAGGCAGTTATTAAAAAGCTAATGGAAGACTATATACCAACTTACGGTAAGCCAAAGGCAATAATAAGTGATCATGGTACACAATTTACAAATGAAAAATATATAAAAGCTATAGAAAACGAAAATATTAAAGTTATATACTCTTCCATTAGGCATCCGCAAAGTAATATAGTTGAACGCGTACACAGAGAACTAGGCCGATTCTTCCGAACATTTATAAGTGAAAAGCACAAAGGGTGGTCTAGATTTGTAAAAATTATTCAAAATATCATAAATGAAACACATCACGAATCAACAAACTTCACGCCGACAGAATTACATTTCGGAAGAAAACCGACGCGTATTTGGGAAAAATATTTAAATATCCCACGTGAAAATGCGAAAATAACGCAAGAAAAGCGAATCTCACTAGCTTACGAACGACTATGTAAAATCGCAACAGAACGAGCGGCTAAGAAAAATGCGAAGGCGGAACATTATGTATTCAAAAGTGGCGATAAAGTACTAGTAAAAGCGTTAAATGTATCAGATACGGAAGCCGGAAAAATCGCGAAATTTTTCGACATATACGAAGGCCCATATGAAATTCGAAAAAATGTCGGAATAGATACTTATTTATTAATTAATGGAACAAACGGAAAAGAGAGAGGCAAGTTTCATATAAACAATTTAAAGCCTTATTTTGAAGAAGCGGGAATATCATTAATGAAATATATAGAAGCAAATAGGGAGAAGTAATAAGGGAAGGGATATATAAACAAACAAGAGAGAGAAGACAATAAACATAAGCATCACACACTATGTCACGAGGCCCTAAAGCCAGGCTACCAACAAGAATACATGGCAAATTCTGAATCAGTATAAATCTAACCACCAGGATGAACGGACAAGTAAAGCCGAAAAGTGCCAAATCCCCGAGGGAGACCAGCACCCAAACAGAGCCGGTAGCCGTCTGCCACCAGGCTACCCAGGTGAGCGATCTGCTAATCGCAAAATGTGCAGCGCGATGCTGGACAACGCCGATCCAAGTACAATGCCAACGAGTTATCAAGGCAAAAGCAGACCGCTTCCATGAGGAAACCGGCCTGTACGACAGGGGTTTGGCCACGCAAACTAAGAGGGGGACCGGAAAGGCCAACAAGATGATACAAACGGCACGACAAGCACCATCACCAGCCACCGCCGCCCATACCATCTGGCCGACCAACCCGACCCCCCCTACCATCCAAAGGCAGCCGGACATCCTGGTACGCCTGCCACCAACGACGGCACCAGCGGCCAAAAGAAGGCCACTACCACCACCGCTAGGCCCACCAAAACGCCAGCGCACGGCTCCAGCACCAGAGGAGGAGTACATCCCGCTAACCCTCGAAGAATCGCTAGCTGCTAAAGCTGTCTGGAAGGGAAAAGTCCGAGCACATCGATTACTACAAGAGGTAGTAACGGAGCTCGGACAAATACCCGAGCAGACGCAATGGCAGCTAGACGAGTTCGAGGATTTTGCGAAGAAGCCGTAAAAACAAACTCTCTCGTAAAGTAATTCTTCTTTTCTTTATCTTTTTCTCTTTTAACTGCTTTCTCAATCAACATATTTGCGTAGAAAAATTTTTTTTTTCTCTCTCTCTTTCCTGTTGTTCCATTAAAACAGTAATTTTGTTGTTGTCTTTGCGCGCGCAGTCCTTTCTTCGCCGCCTGTCGCAGGGGAAAATAAAATTTCATGCAAGCTGCAAATTTTATTTTGGGGGGCACTGAAACGGCAGCACAACAAAGAGACCTCGCGCGCACCCAAACAACCGACGCTGGAGCGGCAACAAGAAGCGGCGCACCCAAACAACCGACGCTGGAGAACCAACGTAAACAACAACATATGGGACGGCGCCGACTATATAAGGCCAGCACGCACAACACCAGAAGACTCAGATTTGTCGCGAATGCTAATCTGTTCAGCTCTCCGGACTGAACAGACTATCATTGTCAGGGGCTCTCACATACGTGTGTCTACGTGTGACGAGACACCCCATCCACTGTACTTAACGTTATTCTAATAAAATCTGCAATACATATATATTTCTATATACACTACTTCTTTCATTTAACTGAGTCATATCCCGGGGCATTCTACGTGGCGTCGAGCTATTGCATCTCCACACTACGCTAAGAAACCCCCTACCCCCGAGTTGACGATCAGCGCTCACCTTCCCTCAGTGCGGGTGATCGCGGATCCGAGGTTACCTCAAGTGCATCCTGCCCTAATCTACTCCACGCTCCGAGTCTCGACACGAACGCGATCTTGCGATTCTTCTGCGGATCTACCTGGTCCGTTTCAATATCATAAGAGAGTGTCGATTTATTTATGCGAGTAATGTGAAATTATTTTTATACATTTGATTTAATCCACATTGTTTCATGATGTAGCTGTATGTTCTATCCTTTAGCATGTATTTGAACACGTATCTGTAACCATATAAATTTATAGAGAGTAGAAAGTGCATTTTTGTACATATTTATAGACGCTTCAATCATTTCGAGGAGCAAGTAGCAACTTTGACCGAGTCAATACTTTTTTAACTGCAGATATCATATGCAAATCAGGTGAAGGGACATAATATCAATGTATAGTTATTTACCAAGACTAGGTCTGAAGATAAACACTTTTTCATGAAAATAATAAAATAATAATACTAACCATTTACTCTACCTCCAGACTATTTTATGATAAATGAATATAAATTGATATTCTGTCCCTATCTGTAGTTAAAAAAGGATTGACCCAGTCAAAGATGCTACAGGCATTCTAAAGTCGATGGAGCGCATGTGATACTATCACGAAAAGCGCTTTCTGGACTGTATAAATTAGTGTGGTCAACGATGCATATTAAAGTACATGCAATATCAAATTACAGCTCCAAATAATGAGATAGTGTTGATTTATAGTAACTTATCGAAAATTTATTTATAACATGTAGTAACGTACCATGATGAACATCAAGCAAAGCAACAAGCACCTACAAAGGAATGATTAGTGAGTTTCTATTAACACATTTTAAAAGGACTGATTAATGTAACTTCTTGCAATAAGACAGTATGGATACACAACAGTATTCATTTGAACGATCAGTTTAAATGGGAGGAAGTTCAACTCTTTTCGTTGGTGTGATAGCAAGCAAGGTTTACCCTTAGCTCTATCACGGTAAGTAATCTGGAATTAAAATAAAAACATTAATATTTATAGAAATAAATAAAACAATAAATAGGTAAATAACAATAAAAATGCTAAACAAATCTAGACCAAATAAAATATAATTAATATATAACAAAGAAAATAAATAAATATTTAACAAAATAAAATAAAAGAACCAATATTTCAAAAATTGACTTACTCTTCCGATTGTTAGCTCGTTCCGATATTTTGAGATCAGCTCATCACCCCAAATGAGACATGTGTTTCTCCGTTATCCATTTGCTAAGACTAATTTAGAGAGAAAGTAACGTTTAATTTGTCTTCGATCATCTAAACTTGCGATGTATCGAATAATTTCACTGTAAAAAAATCCAAATAAATGTCAACATTTGAATTATTATTTTTTACTTCAAACAAAAAAAAATGTTGAAAGCTACATACACCATCGCATCTTTGTTGACGATTTCATCGAAGAGATCATTTTCAGAGTATGCGAGACTAGCCATCGTTAAATGTTGCTTTTAAAATAATAAAAATGATACTGATTTTACTTGATTCAATCAATTAATTTTGAAAAGGTCACTTACGAATCATAGAATTTAATTTACAAAAACATGATGGACTTTCTAATTGCGACGTGCGACTGACTCAAAGAAAGATATGCAATATGGCGCAGAACTCACCAATGCCAGCAACGAACATCAAATCGCGAAAACGCGCGTGCGTACATAATGTCATATGATGGTCGTAACTTAAAACCACTATTTTAATATTTCATTTAATTATTATAATTATTTATTTTTATAATATAAAAAGAATTAAATAGTTCAATTCTAAATTGGAAATGCAAGAGTATATTCTTTATGTAAAGTTAATCAAGAAAAATATTACATTCGAAAACAAATCTAGAATCAAACTTATTAACATTAGTTGTCTATGCTAGCAGTTTTCGTCAAAAGCGCATTTCTCGCGGTTCCCGTCCACTATATATGAGCAGCATGGGAGAGGGGTCAGCGGGAAACGGCGTCAACAGAAAGTGGCAGCATTTGTTTTTTATACATAGAGAGAGAGAGGGAGAGAGAGGGGGAGGGAGACAGAGAGAGAGAGAGAAAGCTACTCAGCTGCGACCGAGATGGTCTCGCGCGAGCACTTGGGACGGGGGAGGGTAGGCTATGACGCGGCCGGCTCCATCGCAAGCCAACGTGTCCACGCACGTAGATCTCAATTCTGTGCGCTTATAGTAAGAGTATCGAACTCACGCCACATGCTTTCTGACACTGCAGCGCATGTAAAACAACTGATTCATTGTGCAAACTTGTTTTGAAAATATAATATCACGCTATGTTTTTTAGCACAAAATTAATAAAAAAATCAAAAACAGAATAAAGCCTCCAATGATCTTCCCACAATAAAAGTTCTACTATTATGAAATCATAAAGATCCCAAACTGGTATTGGGTAGTCACGTTTTGCACGCATCAACGTCTTGTAAACCACTGTTTTAGGTATCATCCGATACACAGACACCCTCGATCATCATTGCACATTATCCACAAGTTTTTCAGCTGTCACCAATTTTTTCTTCGAATTTTTCTGCATTGTTCTCTATATCCTCGATCCCGTAAGGCTCCATCTTTGAGACTGATATGATTTAGACAAGCATCCAAATAAAAGTCTGATATGATGAAATCATTTCTAGCTTCTTGTATTACCCAAGCAGTAGTCGATTTCATGCTGATTTTACGTGTAACTTTTCTCGGTGTAAAAACAGTATTTTGCTGGCAAAATGTTTTGAAGATTCTACGTAACATTTTACATTTGCGGCTTCTTGTGTTACACACCTTAAACCGAAGCACTAATTTCTGCTGATTTTTGTCTGTTTATTATTCTTCTACGGTTTACTATAATCACAGCACATACTGATTTATTTGCAAAAAATTACCATAAAAAATATATTTACTGATTAAATCAATTAAGCAGATGTAGTCGTGGTTTCTGTTATGCGTTCATCTAAAATGTTTTAGTCATGATTTCTATTATAAAAAAAAATCCCCCGAAACAAATGTACCTTGGACCTTGTCAGATTCTGTTTCAGATTCTGAATCAATCCAACTAGTCATGACGAAACTTTTTTTCCAAATTTTGAACTAATTTTGAGAAAGTTTAGAAATTTTTGCGAAAATTCTAGTTTGGATGCTTTTAAAACAATGAAGGTTATTGTAATAAAAGCATTTTTAATAAATTTTTAAAATTTTTTAAATTTTTTAAATTTATAAAAATTTTTTTTTTAATATTTACGTATATAATATTTTGAATAAAATTAAATAATTATTGTTAAAATTATGAATCAAGTAATTAAATTATTAAACTACAGTTGAGGTATTTCAGGGATTTTACAAATAAAAGTGATATCGGGGTAAACATCTCTTTGGCCCGTAATACCTCGTATCATTTAAAATAAGTATTTTGATGCGTGTGATGTATATATTCCAAATAAATAATCATAATTAATTTGTTTATTTCAGATTAATGTGTTAGTAGGCCCTATTTTATATTTAAGGAATAAAAATCACTGACCATTAATTCTACACTTACGTTATTTTAACGTTCCAAGTATAAGAATATAATGAAAATAGGGAAACAAATAAAATTAAATGAAGACTTTTTAATTTTAACTGCTCAAATTTATGGAGCCAATGAAGGGCAATAAGAATCGATATACACACACATTATTATCCAATTTACAGAATAAAAAAATAAATTTAAATTCTGTTCCCTGCAGAATATAGTTGCTATTGCGAATACGGTAGTAGTAAGCTAATGGTGCCCTATGCAAATGTGCTATATATATATATATGACAACAAAATTAAGGGAAAAATGTTCATATAACTTAAGACCTAACGATCAAAAAGATATATTTTTTTTTACAGTAATTGCGTGTCAAGCACGAATTAATAGCATCCATTCTGAATTTTAGACCACTGTGCGAGGGTGGCTTTACATCTCGTGCAGTTACTTACTTGAATGTTGTTCTGGTCGTCGCCTTTGTACGTTTATTCAATGCTTCATTACCAACTGGAGTCTTTCTTGAGGCCTGGAAGGGGGTTCGTTAAGTGCCTCTAAAAAGGAAAGCGATTCCATCAGCTGTTAGGGTCATTTTCCGATAGCACTACCGAATTTCCGTTTTAAGTTTCTAGTACATGACCAGATTTCGAAACATCTAGAGTCACGGAAAATTCTTGACTCTTTTCAAACAGGTTGTCGAAGCCACAACTTAATGCAGACAGCACTTCTAAAGCTTACGAAAGACATAAGGACAGGAATGATAAATAGTTACTGACCATCTTACTACTTTTTATTTTAGCAAGGCGTTTGACACGATATCCCCCTCGAAGTTACTACGTAAGCTGATCAGGATCGGCTGCTCTAGGGTAGTAGTCCTGGGAGTCAAGTCATTCATTACAGGACAAAACCAGCGAGTGGTTACTACATCTAACGGAGAATGGGGTTGGCTAAATACCAACTTTGGAGTCCCGCAGGGCTTCATTCTGGAACCTCTCCTGTTCAGTCTTGCTTTTAATGGTCTTGTCGAACTTTGCCTTTGCTCGCTGGGTTTAAGCGGGCGATGCATAAATATCAGTCGCTCGATAAACTGTGATATTGTGATGCGAGAATTATGTGCCACCTCTTTCCATTTCCCGTATAAAAAATGTGGGTTTCCATTTAGAAAAATCAATTTAACCTTAAAATAACGATGAAGGTCAAGGTCGAAGTCAAGGTCAAGGTCATCGTTGTGTGTCCCTCTTGAAACTTGACAACTTTTGTTTAAAAAGTTTTTCTCTAAAATGCTTTGGTTGAAAGATTTTTGGGTGGTGGTTTTAAAATGGGACACCCTGTATATATATATATATATATATATATATATATACAGGGTGATTCAAAAAGACCGGGACACCTGCGTAACTCCAAAAAAACGTTTTTTACAAAAAAATGCTTCAAATAAAAGTTGTAGGGTTTAAAAAGATACACCTAACGGTGACCTCGTGTTTGACCTTGAGGTCGAATTTCAAGGTCATTTGAAGGTCAACTTAGTTTTTTTAAATGGAAACCCTATTTTTTGACAGCGGGATAAGAAAGAGCATAAAATTCTACGTTCGAATATACCCCTATGTTGCAGGGTCAGAGTGACCCCAAAGGTCATACGATTGTTTTCAACATTAACTTGCACTGTGACCTTATACCTTTCACGGAACGCCTATTCAATAATAATTATCAGACAAAAGTTGTAGGGTTTAAAAAGATGCACCTAACGGTGACCTTGCGTTTGACCTTGAGGTCGAATTTCAGGGTCATTAGTAAGTCAATTTAATTTTTTCGAATGAAATCCCCATTTTTTGATGATACGAGTAGAAAAAGCATGAAGTTCTACAACCCACAAACTATCGAAGAACTTCGGCAGAGAATTTTAGATGCAGCTGCATCGATTCCAGCAGATATGATTCAAAATGCCGTAGATAGTTTTTGTGATAGACTAGCTCACTATCAAACAGTTAATGGTGCACATTTCGAGCACTTGTTGTAATAATGATTTTTTTGTGTTGGACTTACGAAACTTCACAATTAAATTAGTTCTACGTTCGACAATATGCGATTGTAAAAATGTTTTTGTTAAAAAATTAATAAAATTCATTAAAAGTTCGAACTGTATTTTGTTTTATTATTTCAAAACCTAAAGTATACATTGAAAAATAAGTTGCGACGTAATGATGTGAGGGCGCAGATACGCATTCACAGCGCAAGATAATGTTGAAAATTGTATGACCTTTGGGGTCACTCTGACCCTGCAACATAGGGGTATATTTGAACGTAGAATTTTATGCTCTTTCTAATCCCGCTGTCAAAAAATAGGGTTTCCATTTAAAAAAACTAAGTTGACCTTCAAATGACCTTGAAATTCGACCTCAAGGTCAAACGCGAGGTCACCGTTAGGTGCATCTTTTTAAACCCTACAACTTTTATTTGAAGCATTTTTTTGTAAAAAACGTTTTTTGGAGTTACGCAGGTGTCCCGGTCTTTTTGAATCACCCTATATATATTGCAACATGGCAGTTCACTGCCAGTTACAAGCGGCCGCGTAGAGCACGGCCGCGCCGCGGCACGAGTCGACGAGCGCGCGTTCGGCCGTATTCGCGGGGCCTCGGCCGGCATTGGCTAGGCCCGAGCGCGCGAGAGCGAGAGTAGGTAGGTGAGCGACCCAACCTAACATCGACGGCGAGAGGGGTCGACGCCAGCGCTGTTCATCATCTCTACCCTTTTTCGTTCTGACTACCGTAGCAACAGGTACTTTGTCCACTGACTCTCCGCTACTTCTTCTTTTGTTAAACACCGGAACATCTGAGCGGCGTTCGAGATTATACGGGAGTGCTATGCGACGGACTGCTGCGTAACCGTGAGTAGAGTGAATGTTGTATTGAGTGATGCTTACGGGAAATAGTGTGCCGAGTGCGGAGTAGAGCGAACTCGCGATAATTAACACGCCACGTGGCCAATATGGCGGCAGGAGTGCGGCGAAGCATGAGTGCGGCTATAGCATGCTTCGTCGACTTAACAGCGCTGAGTCGTTCGTCGTATTAAACGAACATTACGCCTCTACTGATTTACCGCATACTATAACTACTGTACACATGATTGACATGTCAATTATTGTACTGACGCTATCGTTTACACTATGACTACAATTATTGTACTGACGCTATCGTTTACACTATGACTACAATTATTGTACTGACGCTATCGTTTACACTATGACTACAATTATTGTACTGGCGCTATCGTTTACACTATGACTACAATTATTGTACTGACGCTATCGTTTACACTATGACTACACTTATTGTACTGACGCTATCGTTTACACTATGACTACAATTATTGTACTGACGCTATCGTTTACACTATGCCTACAATTATTGTACTGACGCTATCGTTTACACTATGACTACCATTAATACACCAACACTATCGTTTCCACTATGGCTATCTTTATCACACTGACGCTATCGTTTACACTATGACTACCATTATTACACTGACGCTATCGTTACACTAATTATCGTTGTTACACTGACGCTACCATTTATAACACGACTATCGTTATTACACTGACGCTTTCACGATAAAGACAAAGACCACAGCTACATTGACGAGCTATCGTCCACGCTCTCATATGCAACACAATCATGACCTATACGACGACACAAGGACACGACTATGGCTAGTTCTAGCCCGCGCGTTAACTCGCATTAGATTAAGATTCAGTATTAGATTAAATTAATAACCAATTGTAAAATAAGTATATGGTAGTTGGAACAGCGGTCCCGTTAAGTTAAGCGAAGTGGTATGCAGTGAGTGAATGTTTGCGTCGAAGGCGGGCAAGAGCGAGTTAGGCGCCGGATCAGGGAACTGGATTTCGAGACGACCGGATACGCGCTCAGGGCGTGCGTCGGTATTTCCTCGCTCGAACATCGGTGTGGTGACATGTGAGTCACAGAGTGAGTATGTGAGCGAACGACGGGAATGTCGTAGTTAGTAAGGCGCGCGATCGGAAATCGCTAGAATGTAAATGAATTACGAAGAAAGATTGTTAAGTGAAATACAGAAATAGTCAAAGTTAACATTGATCATTCATTCCGTACTGATACCCACGACCTTGTGTGATTGTCTCATTTTCTCTGTGTATTAATTCGTATACTGGCTAGCCGAGCAGGTGGACGAAGTGATGTTTCGACACGAGGCGGCGTCTCAAGGTAAGGGGATCGCGGGATCCCTGGCACTCCGGTGCCTGGCGCCCAGGACCGAGGCGGGCCGCCGCCTCGTATGTATTGAAGCGATAGTAGGAGACGGAGGATTTCATCGGTAACGCAAGTTGACAAAAAACCCAGCGTTACCATACGCTGGGTCCACCGTTACTATATATATATATATATATATATATATATATATATATATATATATATATATATATATATATATACATTTACATATATATATATATATATATATATATATATATATATATATATATATATATATATATATATATATATATACATTTACATATACATATATTTTGCAAGTGATAGACGTATGTATCAATCATCTGAGTACCGTATACCTGGCGAAGTTGCAAAACAAAAGAGATTTCCCGGTCTAGTAAAACTTCTAGTTCGGCTCATAGTTCCGCGAATCATATTTATCTATATATCTATATAACTATATATCTGTCTGTCTGACGATATATCACTGACAAAATTTAATGATTTCAGTACATTTTAGTTACTTCCCTTCGGAAATATATCCTATGCGATTACACTCGAGATCTCGTATCAAAATACCATGTAACCAAAGTTTGAAAAATTCGAGCTTTGAACAATTATCACAAATATAGTGTTAAAAAAATGTAGCCCAAATTTTTAAAAATAGTTACTTATTGACTAAGAATGGTTTATAATACGTCGGAAACAAAATTGGTTACATAAGAATTTGTCATGAGATCTCACCTGAGATTTCATGTGAGATTTTACATTAACGTTGCCACATATTTTTGAATTACCCTAAATATCTTTCTCGATACTCGCTTTATTCCGGCGAAAAACCTCCTACTTCAATCGACTTTTCAGCATTTGTATCCAAATATAGTATCTCGTTCTACGAAAGCTTAAAACACTGCTTCTACATATTCCTATAGGCGTACCTTGCCCCTTTTTCAAAATAATTGCTATTTAATTGTTAGATGAAAATAAATTGAGAATAATAGTGAGTATGACTAAAGTCAAATGTATAGCCCTATCGCAAAATCTTATGTGAGAACTCTCCTGAGCTTTTACAATTGGACTACCATCTAATTAAGCTTATTTTATGCAATTCAGCTACTGTAAGCTCATAAGAACATGTATCAGGCGTACTTTATGTCTAGGAAGTGCAGATGGCGACGAAAAAAATGGTCTGGCCTAGTGGCTAAAATCATTGATTTAAGTAGTGAAATGACATAAATTTTGTTCCGGATTTAATAAGAGTGTATATTTATTCAGTAAAATGAAGATTATTTAAAAGAGAAATTTATCAAACGTACATTTTTTTCATTTTTCAGGTTTTAACTCAGACTGAATCTATTAAAATTTAGTAAGGAGTTCATCAAGTAATTTTTATTAAACAATTATAAATTTGCAAATAGAAAACGTTGTAATTTTATATTATTCCATAAAAGATTAAGACTGAAAACATAAACATACAGAATTGATTATAATGGTAGTTTAGAGCAATATTCGAGACGAATCAATTTATATATTCTAACTGTATACAGGTAACTCTTACAAATAGTAATTAAAACAATAATAAAATATGAAGCTATATTATATAACTATACTCACAAGACCTCTTAAAACGTTTTAAGACATTCAAATATGTTGAGACTTTAGGACCAAAAAATTATAGATATCTGCAAAATAAATATCACAATTTTATTTAAAATAAAATTCACTATACGAAAGAATAAATATTTAAAAAGATTTAGTTACAAAAAAATGACAATTTATTTAATCTGTAACAAATTTTAAGTCTATCTGATAATGCAGCCCCATAAATAAATAAAAAGGTTTGATCCAAGAATGAGAAATTGTATTGCGATGTAAATAGTGCTCGTTAAATCGAAATCCGACCTCAGGACTACTCTATTACGTCATAATTATTAATGAGATGATTGAATGTTTTAATACCTTTACTTTTGAAGAAAATTTTTGAAATTTTAAAGGTGAATATCCGAAAACAAACACTTTTATTTGAATACTCTACAGGTGATCTTTAAGAGGATGGTGATTACGATATAATAACACGTTTATATTTGTTAAAAAAAATTAATTCGACATTGAATGTCAAGAGTATTAAAAAATTCAATTTATTTACTTATCTTAAAATCATGACGTGATAGAACCATTTTGAGATTGGATTGGGATTTAAAGGCACTAAATACAACAAAATACCGTAGTCTCGTTCTTAAATCTGACTGTTTTAATTTTTTTATAGCGGTGTGTAATAGAATAATTATTTGATATCTATTTATTTACATAATATGTGGATGGTTCTCTAGAGATCAACCGCGAACATTTTTTATTAATTTATTTTCCACAGTGAAACCTTTTTGACATAAGACATAGATATCGTAATTTTAGTAAAATATTCTGTAATTTTCAATAAAAATAGTCTATGAAATATATACTCACATACACACCCGTACACGCCAACATACACACACAAATAACTCCTGAGTCGATTGTGATAGCTATGCCGACTTTAAAAGTCCAGTTTGGCTTAAAACTTACAAAATAACAATTTTTTTTTATTTGCCTTTTCGGTAAGAAATTTTATATAGAATATTTTTCTGAAAATGCTTTGGCGTGAAAAAGGTACGTAGTAAAGTTATATCAAATTACTGAAAACAGGTAAATACAGAATATTCATAAATTTACAGTTAATTTTGCGTTTCAGTTTACCTGATCTTAAAAAGATTGTTGAAAGTAACGCCCCCATACGCGACGCGACGGCGCTCTGCTAAGCTTATCTCCGTGAGCCTCCATTCCTCTGCTGCGCGAGCTACGGGTGAGAGAGTGCGCCGCGCTCACATCTTCTCTAACCGTCTGACCTGACGGAGCCTTTTATATATATGAACATATCCTACGGAAGTATAATCGAAAGTGTGTTAGTCCGAAAGTGGTTAAATTGTTCTACAGGATAAACGAGTGAATAAAGACTATAGTATTGTTTAGTTCTCCTGGATCTGCATCCACATTCCCAATACTTCATCAAAGATTATAAGACGGAATTTTCTGTATAATAGACATAAGTCTATTTTAGCAGAAAATTTTTCGTAGAATATGCTCTTTACATCACTTTCCCCAAAAAAACAATTTTCTTGGGAAGATATAAATGGATTAAATAATGATATTTTTCGTTTATCAATTTCTTTAAATAATATGAATTTGAAATAAAAATTCTTAAATTATGTAGTTATTTTATAATTCTAATGTAAAAAAGAGGTGAAAAGATCCTATTGATTTCCGTGTAAAAATACAGCGTCGAATGATTAGGGAAAGAAAGATCATTGTTTTGCCAATTCGACATATTCCTCTGTGAGCAGCTGTATTGTCTGCTATTCAAGTTACTATAGTGTAATACGTTGACGTATATAATCTAAGTGTCACCTGCCACCTTTTCTAACCTGTCACCAGTATTAATATAAACAATCAAAGAGAGTATCATAAACTAGCTTAATTATTTCATATTTTATAAGAATTTTTGCCTTATGTATTCATCTTTTCATTTTAGGTGTATGCGTTACTAGCAAGGATATTCATCATGTATATTGACTTTCTAAAGAATTTATTTGCTGTGTTTTCGCATGCCTATAGACTGCTAATGTTGAGTTGAATAATCGTAAGTAGCAGCAACACTTTTATCTAAGGATATATGTTTATTGTGAATTTATACGAATAACTTATACTTAATTTCTAGCTTCAAGACAAGGTTATACAACAATGGTTAGTTTATGTAAGTGTTACTGAGTCTAATGACATGATTTTTATGTATTAACTTAAAATTGACTTTTCTCGTGTTTTTATGATTCTGGATGACCAATTAACTTCAAATTTTAGGAAGAGCTTCAGAAAACATGTTTTTCCAGACTAAGTGGAGCAGAATCGAGAAAATTAAGTTACAAGTGAATGTTATTTATGTGTATGCATGTAATATTTGTTATAATTGCTAATATTATAAATATATGAATAGCTAATTATTTAAAATTGATATATTTCAGAAATGTCTTCCACTTAGTCCGGATTAATACTAATAGTATAGATTCTCTTAAAATTACAAGTCATTTGATAATCCGAATGCTAAGATATCCTGCGACAAGTGACTAAAACGGTCGAAAAACAGTAATTAAACAGTGGATTGGTAAATATGCTATATAGTGTTATATATAATATACATGTGTGAAAATGATATATAATGATCCCTTCATAGGACCCCATTTTTATCGGTATCTTGTCGGAGGCCATTGGCTTGTTCATCTACGCAGCCGGATGGAGGCTGGAGCTTATGTGAGCATCATCTCCCTCAAATGAAATGGAGGAATGCTGCTCTTAAAATAATAACGGACCACCGCATTTGCGTTCCATCTACTGAATATGATAGTACGGCAAAGTGACTTGATCCATCTTTAGTTCAGATTATCAGATCACCTAACCAGTACCATTAAATCACTCTGATAAGTGTGTCCTGTCACGTGAAATCTGCCGGATACTTTCCAGGGAGTTAAACATTTTTGTGCGGAATAAAGGCTCTAGAGAGCGAAAATAGGCTAGCGCCGTAACGTGCTATATTCTGGTATCGTGTGTCCGGTCTGACACCACCTGCCGGCATGGTGCGGTCATATTAGCTGCTGCCATTGACGGAGGCATAAATACATGCATAGCAGAACTCTATTTTCAGTATTGACTTTTTACCAAAAAGGAGATAAGTCAGATAACAAGAGCATTCTGGGAAACGTTTTAAATACCGATTTTATATTCGGCACTTAAAATAAAAAATCTGTAAACATCCAAACGCTGCATCACGAAGTGGTCTTTCACTAAAAGTACCGCAATGTAACCAATAAGAAGGATATTGTTACGTGAGGAGTTCCTAGCTAACGACAATTTTACCTTGCAGGAGACCGTTGCCTGAATCCCAGCCAAATGGGGTCAGCAGTTAATAGCAAGGAAGACAATTAAAACAAATTGGATTGTCCGAAGAATACAAAATGTGCAACGAGGTCACGGTCGCTTAGATGCTATAAATGTCTAGGCCTTGGCCATACCGCCAAGAATTGAATGGTAACACAGGCGTGATGTAACTGTTGCTAAAAATGTGTGAACAAAGAACGTATCGCAAGAAACTTTAACAGTAAATCAAACGGCGTACTCTGTCATTAAAAAGAAATCGACTCTGTTGATACGTGGACTGTGTGTGAATATTATATAAACAAGTCCATAGCGACCAGCAGGAACGCAAGGCGAGTTTAAGTATTAACTCACTCACTATCTAATATTATTTTTGTAGTACTTACTTTTAGTAGATTCAGTTATCTGCTACTTGATTTGCTGTCGGTATTGTCAGGTACAATCTGACAGTCGTGTGCAGGATTTTTCGTCAAAAAGTAACTCACGATTATAGCTTTAATTGGCGGTTTATTCTTTTATACAATATAATTAGATCGACTTCACGAATTATTTACTGGTAGCTCTGTCGACTGCTCGGAGCATTGTAGCAAAGTCTAGTTTGAGTCACAAAGTATCGACTGATTGTATGTCGAGGTAGCTTGGATATAGAGACAACGTTTTGCGGTAGTTTCAGAATATCACTCGCCTTGGCTTTCCTGAATAAAACCAGCAAAGGGCCTGAAGAAAAAAAATTAAAAGTGAGGAACAAAGGTGAGAAAGTGGGCGTTACTGAGAGAAATACAAGCTTAAATGTAATTGTTGAGTATAAGCGAGCAGCGTTCAGCCTGATCGCCATATACATGCTCGGAGAGCATGAGGCCGCACTTTCCCCTCTATCTGTCCCATGCTGGCAGCAACGTCGGCGCTGCGCGGTGGCGGCGACTCACTTCGCTTAGTCTTTTCTCAATAATTATATGTTTATTATCAGTCCGATTCTTTGTACTACTCAATTAAATAAGCAAGCTTGATTTTTTTATTGTCATGAGCTCGAGGAGTAATAAACAGTATTTACCAGTGAGGGCCATAGTGTAAGTGATTTCCACCCGAGCATTCAAAGATCAATCTAAGTTTAGTCTCAACAGTAATAAATGCTATTATATTATTATTGATTACTCTAGCAGAAAAAATCAAATACAAACCTAAGACAAAAGAAATTCGGTATAATAAAACCAAGTTATAACATCAGGAAAAAGCCTCGTTTCTTTTACAGAAAGAGACTTACTTAATTATATTTTGAATGGCCATTCAAATCGCAAACGAGGTTCTTACCAATTTACTGTAAAAACAGACGCCGATGCAGAGTAACCTTTACGTCACGATCGAAATGATTTCTTGAGAGATGAACCAATGCTGCACTCCAAACCACGTGCCGGTACTGCTTGGTGGGCCAAGGAGCTGGTCCAGGATCGCCGCATCAACGCAGCAAGGACAACACCAAGTGCTTCCTTGTCTTGCACACAAGATTACTCGCACAGCAAATTGCTCTTACATAAATACAATAATTACGCAAGCTTTACTAAACAAAAGAGTAATACATAACAAAGATCGTACTGCAAATCCATACTGCTTAATTGTATTGGAAGTGAGTGTCGGTCCACCAGATAAACACATTCGATGTTCGAAGAGCAGTATCAAACGCCTGAGAGCGGAGTCACGCGATAGAATCGGCTGGTGTTTTCATTCATGCGATAATCCCGAATTTGTAAGTTGCAGTCCTTTTTATCCACAGTCAGATCTAAACTCAATAACGCATGGCGTTTAGGTCTTTCCTAACCTTTCCCTCTTGCAAAGTTTTAATTTCAACATCGAAAACATGAGCTTGTGCTAGTCGAATGATCACATTTCGAGCTTCGCATAACTCAGTGGCCGTAATAAAATCAGACAGTATTCTCAAACCATTCGTATGTCTTTTCAAATTGATCCAAAAACGTAGGCAATAAGCCACGGTACTTGAAATTTCCGGTTCCCTAATGGATATTTTAACATGTAAATCCTGAGATGTCAACACCACCCTGGGCCAATTCTCCTTCGGCATCGCAAGCCATCCGGCTCATGCCACCACAGGTTACAATGAATCAAGCCTAATGGCGTACAACCTCGTGTAGCCAAATCCGCAGGATTCTCCTTTGTCGGTACATGCGCCCAAGTAACACTTGGTAACTCGGTCCGAATAGAAGAGACTCGATTCGCCACAAAAGTTTGCCAGCTACACGGATGTTTACGTAGCCAAACTAATACAATTTGACTATCAGTCCACGCCAATATTAGTAGCTTTTCCAAAAAATCAAGATTTCGTACATGCCGAAAAAGCTTTACAAGTAATACAGCCCCGCACAGTTCAAGATGAATTCGGAATGCTCACTGTTTCCGCCAGAGCGACTTTACTTTTAGCGGCTAATAATGACTCACGTGTCTTATGAAAAGATGTTTTCTATAATAATAGTAGGTCAAATTTGAGCCCTCATAGGCTTGATATTCACCTACCTGATAGTGGTGACAGTGCGTATACCTATCAAAGTATTTTGGTACTGTCCGTAAGATTCCAAGTGAACCGATGGATGAAATAGGCTCAAATTTTTTTACATGTTTTATACAGCTGTTACTCTCATATGAATGATGTGATTTTGATTTGAATGTGTAGAAGTAGTTTTACAACCAAAATACTATATTTTTTATTCTTTGTCGATATATTTTACTACTAATTATTTTATGAAACAACTTCTACACATTGAAATTAAAATCACAACATTTATATAAGAATGACAGGTGTATAGAACTTATAAAAAAAATTTGATCCTATTTCATCCATTGGTTAACTTGGAATTTTACGGACAGTGCCAAAATACTTTAATACGTATACGTACTGTCACCACTATCAGGTAGGTGAATATGATGCCTATGAGGGCTTAAATTGCAGGTAATTTGACCGACTATTATTATAGATGCATGTTTTGATAAAATCTAATTTATATATTAACTTTACTTTTTTTATTTTTCAGGTAATAAGACTGTTTAGTCCCCTTAATTATCCAGAGATGATACATCAAGATCTTGGCAGTCACGGATATCGGCGTCATCCACTCTAAAGGTTCAAATAATCTTGCGATATTGGCGAGAACAGATCGTTTTGTTGAAGTTCCAGCTAAATCTTTAAAATTCAAAGTCGTGAATTTAAATTTATCGAAGTTCTGATTCCAAAGAATACCGAAAGTTTTGACAGACTCGTCTTCGCCAATCGACTTCTCTCTATCGTTGCCCTGCGTAGTATGCGGTCGTAATAAATCAGGATGGTTCGCGGACAACTTGTCGAATGTCAAAACTCTTAACAATAAATTAAAATCCACAGTTAAACAACATAATCTTTCTACCACCAATAAGGCTAGTAATAATTGCAATAAATACATTGGTCTGGGTAAGGATGGGCTAGACAAAAGGGACATCGATAATGTTGTTTATAAGATAAAAGGCAAGGATTGCGATTCGACATACGTGTATATGACATCTAGACCGCTAAAAAATGACAGTATGAACATCAGTGCTATGATAAATCTAAAGACGTCAGGTCACCTCTATTTTTACACATTGCAGAAACAGGACACAATTTTGATTTCGAAAATATAATATCATACAAAGTCGATACTAACTACACGAGAAGATTTTCAGAGATGCTTCACACACATTACTATGACAATACGATTAATGAGACTGAAGTTACAAACTAATAGACACATACAAAAAGACAAGAAATCTGCTTCAACTTTCCAATAGAAAATCTCCTAAGAATACTACTAATTCTAATTCCCTCCTCCTAAAAGAACCTAGAACAGAGTGATAGCTTCGCGTATCAGGATAGCGGCGGCGCTGAGAGTGTGGGGCACTATCCCAGTAGTCAATTTTTTTCTTTCTTAAATAGATGACTCTTTTTCCAGATCCGTACATGCCCTTGGACAGGAGTTGACATTCAGTTGTGTAGGTTTTCGCACACATATGGGTCATACCTTGTATTCATGATAACTCAGCCATGGCTGTCGTTACGCTCCGAGATTCTGACTCAGACTAGTTGCCCTTTCCTATCCCTCAATGTCTCGAAGCGTGCACACACATACATACACACTCTCTAGCAAATGTTGCCTTTACGTAAATGTGTAAATCAGTGGCTGCCATCTGACTGAAGGAGTTCGACATACTCTCCATCTCCCTGTTTTTCCCTATTGTTTCCGTGAGAGATAAGCCCCTGTTTTGGATTTTGTAAGTATTTGACATAGCTAATATTTAAAAAACAAACATTTTTTTAACCTTTGTATTATAATTTTAGTAGTCTATCAAAATGACGATGATCTGCTTTTATGATCTAAGGAATATATTGTAATTTTGGTAAATAAATTGTATTATGTTGTAAATATTTAAATTTCTTTTTAGTTAACTTCATTATAATTATTATAGACCCCTCAAATAATGGGAACGACTTCTGAAACGTTAGGCAACAAAAAGGTAAAGAAAATAATTAACTCATAGCGATGAATGAATGCTATTCATTCCTAAACTTTGGTGACGAGTAATAAATTTACAGTATCAGAAAAAATATATATCTAATCACTAAAAATTTGCACAGGCTGCAAAAATTTGCAACGAGCCATAACTGTATCATTGTACTCACACCATTCACAAAGAACACGAAGATAGAGAGCACACACCACACTACAGCTAATTTTATAGGAAAGATCAAGGTCGATCGAATTCTTCCACTCGCACGCTCAGCCAAGGCCACTCTCTATCCCACCGCTTTCGCGCTCGTCCGAGACTGCTGTCTCCCGCTTTCGCGCTCATCCGAGGCCAGCCGCCCTGCTGCCGTACACAACCGAGATTATCTGCCGCCTCCTATCTCTCACTCGCATCCGAGGCCATCTCTCGCTGTCGGAAACAACCGATGTAATCTGCCGCTTCCAACCTCTCGCGCGCATCCGAGACCAACGGGGCATTCAGGGAGGCAAGGGGTACTTAAGATTATCTACTGCTCAAGGCTATCGCGATGCGGAGAGGCCAAGGTCAGCGATACCCCCACTCTTAGTTGAGCCAGTAGCAGAGAAAAGATTTGAGAAAAGTCCTTTAAACGCGGTCTTCCTGCCCGAGATGGGACCGCAAATCATGCATGTCCAAGGATACTTCCAGCGTAGATCTATGATACCATGTAGTAATGCACGGAATGGTTGGTGGACAGACAACAGACTGTGATTTATAACACTTTAAGAATCTGTAATGTTCCCTGGTTGGGTAGAGCCATGAACGCGAGGTGTGAAGCTCCCTGTCACGAATATACGCAAACAGTCGCCAAGTTTGCCGAAGGCAAGTAATCCGGTTCTCCCCCCGGGGGACATTTCCACGCGCATACGTTAACCCCCCCCCCCCCCCCCCCCAGGTGCTACTACGAGCTCCCTTAGCCTAATCGCAGAAAAGTCAATATTGGCAATGACATCGATGAATTAAATCTTGTACTAATATTGTTATCATATTACATGAGTATATTTCACAAGACATCATATGATATCGAAGAGCTAGATAGGGTGTTTTCGGACCGGGCTCTGAGATAAGGCATTCTCAAGCCCAGCTTCCAGATAGGGCGCTCTTTAATCGGGCTCCCAGATCGGGACTTATTCCCTTCAGCCGTCGATACCTTGCTATTTGTTGGTATTTTTATTAAAATTAGTACATATATGTCTTAATGAACATATATTAAACTTACAAACATAGTCTAATACTGATTGGTAATAATACCGTATTTATAATTATCTTCAAGACATTTTTATTATGATGTCCTCACTGTGTAAACACATATATTAAGGAGACATTAGCTAGGCGCCACCAAACGTAAACTAGCACGCTGAATAAGTGTAACAATATCTACAGCAGATTCAGAAAAAATTACGTTTTACTATTTATGTGTGTATGTGTGTGTGTGTCCGTGTGAGTTCGGGCCAATAGGTTGGTCAAGAAAAATGTGAAGTTATAAACATTAAAGATTAAAGATTAAAGATTATATTATATAATATTATAATAATATGCTGATATATGTGCATAGATCTTTAGGAATAAGAGATTAAGAGATAAAAATGAATTAATTAATATATCAGAAATGAGACAGAAAGAGAGAGAGAGAGAGAGAGAGAGAGGGGGGGGGGGAGCAATAAAGTAATAGATAAGAGTAGATGTATGGAATCATGATATAAAGAAAGACCATTAAAAATGCAAGTTCTATGATGAAATGATTCGTTTATCAAACATCGTAAATTAGTTTCGTTTCCCTCTATATCTTTACTTCCTAACAAATTGCACCTTTATATACTATCAATAATTTGTTGTCCTTTTTCATTTTTTCTCTATTTCATGAACAAAGGAATACCCCTTTATAATAATATGATAAAGAATGTTCTGCTACCAAGTTGCAAAAATACTCCGAAATACCAAACTCAGCTAAATTTATCTATTAACTCATCTCAGACAGAAATTATGCTTAATTTTCTACCGGCGTAGACTTCTTTCCTTAATGGCTTGAATACAAGTATGTTTAGTTACCAATGTGGCTTGGCAAGAAGCCAACTTGCGGTAACTCTCTAAAACATTCAAAAAAAGCATAATCGTTTTCATACGGATTGACGTGATAAGCACTGATAACGACACACATAGTGACGCTAGATTCTAATGCGTAAATTTATGTAGCATAAATTGTTATTAATCATAAATACGTAAAAGGGTTCATTATTAACACTACCTTCATGTTCATAGTTCAAACTCTCTCTATCTATCTATCTATCTCTCTCTCTCTCTCTCTCTCTCTCTCTCTCTCTCTCTCTCTCTCTCTCTCTCTTTCTCTCTCTCTCTCTCTCTCTCTATCTCTCTCTCGCCCTTTTAACTTGTACTGAAAATCTTTACGAAATGTTTTAGAAAATGTTTTAGAAAATCTGAAAAATCTGATTTTTTCATAACATATGTGATCCCAAATTATTAGAATTATATTTATAAATTATTTGTATTTGAACATAAATTAGAAACTATTCTTACCCTCACATGTAAATTGCCCATAATGTTTTCCACTGCTTTTATCGCCACATACTATGCATTCAATGTTTGATGATTTGTCTGTTGGATTACCAGTTTGATTTACTGGATGCCCAGGTGTCGAACTTTGTTGCAACAAATCTCGAGAAGGAGCAATAGATCCAGAAGGCATTAAACAGGGTATATCTTCAGCTACTGCTGGCGTAATCAAGTTTGTTGGAGGCATTGGAACATTAGGCTCTGGTTGATTGCTTATAGAATTGTTATAAATATTACTTATAACAGTCATTGGATCTCGTGTGGCCCAGGTAGGTGATGGAGCTACCATCGCCATAGAGGCGGTGGTGCCACGCGCCAAAAATGCCAGCTCCAATGTGTCCACTGAGTTAGATTTTTTGATTGTTTTTCAATTATTGAATGCATGAATGAAGTAAAATAATACTTAATTTCTTATTTCCAATGCCTTAATACTTAATTATAAGTACATTACTGTTATGCAAAACTAATTGAATTTACTTAAATCCTTTAGCTTTTTTATTTTTGTCGTATTTCGAACACGACAAGAATATTTAATTTAATGTAAGAGAGGTAAATATGGTAAATATATTATTGTTCGCATTAAAGAATGAAATTGTTGTCCGAAACATTACTATCACCCTTATACAAATTCATTACTCTTGTATCTCTTTTCATACACAGAACCATTGTACACAACACATTAACATATCACTTATTATAGCACAGTGTTATCATGAGTAATAAAATTACATTAATACCAGACTATTTAATGAATTTTATGCAAGCAGTTAAACGTGAAGTATATCAAGATGGCCCTTTTCATAATATATGATTCGATTCATTAATAATTTTAAATTACGTTCTTCACATTTGTATGTTATTTTCTTTGCATACGAATTTATAATATTAAAAAATGATTTACTTGGTTTATGTATACTCGGAGACCATCTAGATACTGACTGTAGAGCCTCGCGACCCTTGACATTTCTCTCTTTCTCCCCTACCCTTCTTCAGTTCTATCTCAGTCTCTTTCTTCGTCTCTCTCTCTCTCTCTCTCTCGCTCTTTCACTCTTCCTCCCTCTCCGTTCCTCCTTCCCACTCACGCTACTAGAAACGCTTGCTGAATTCTCTTGGTAAAGTTGTTTCCATGGATACTGTAGGTGGGGTCAAATAAAAGGCATGCCCCAAGTTTGCTTTCATTGGCTAAAACATTATAATGCCTACATTCACAACTAAAAGTATTCATGAATATATATTTGTAGGTATATTAAATTACAAACTTATTAAAGTTATTTACATTAATATTAGACATACTTAATTTACAACAACTAATTAATTTCATATGAACTGTCAAATTTTAAATACATATTTTCGAAGGACTCAGATGTTTCTTTCAACATAAGATTACTCGAAAGTTAATTGTGCCATAAGCACATTTCTTTAATTTCATTCATTTCTACTTTATTGATCTTAAGTATTTTTAACGAAATTAAACAAAGGCTGGATTATAATTTATTTAATATTTTATTAATACAACACTTTTTATTAGAAATATATACTTAACAATTATTTATTGTTGATAATAATATAGTTGCAGATAAATAATTTAAATTCTTTGCAAAAGCACTATTATGCGTCTCAAAATACTATTCGAATTATATGTAATAAAACTGCATAAAAGTTGCTGGAATAAGTCTTGTAGTAAAAAAACATAAATTCTAATCCGTTACAACTTGTTTTAGAATTAAGAGCTTAAAACTTTCTATAATAATTTCATCATTGAAAACATGTTTCTTACTAGATTGTGTGTATGACATATTTCTAATTGTAAGTAAGTTAATTGTAAGTACAATTTACATGATATACCATTTTCACACAAATTTAAGATGATGTTTAAATTCACAAATTCAAAAATAGATAAATATTAAATATAGAAACTCTAATTCCCTCCTATTATGTGATATCTACCAATGGTATAAGTGATTTAAAGTGTAATTATTTAAAGATTTTAGCTACACTATAGTATTTATTCATAGTAATGCCCCAATAAGCAAAGTAACTGTGACAATTTTCATTTTTAAGAAGTAAAAATTTTAAAGTTTTAAAGGTTTTATTAATCAGTTTGGTGGAGGTCTTGGTCTCTCCTTGTAAAAAGCGTCTTTTACAGTTATATAAAAGGTTTTGTTATCCAATAACTAATTTTCATATACGGAGTATGTAGAATTATTTTGAACCTATAAATCTCAAAATCGAATGAAAAACAAAACTGATTAAACAGCTTTTAGAACGTTTCCATCCTTCTTTTTAAATTAACAATACGGGCCCGCCTTAAATCATAATTTTTGTATAACATTTCCTTTGTCAATTCTAAGGTTTCTTTTTCGTTTAATAACATTTATAAAAGAACAAACAAAATTATATCTTTTTATGTTTTATATAACACATATAGAATACAATTGAGAGTCTTTAATGTAAATAGCATACACACTGGATTCTAGATAACTTAATGTGGAAATGAAAATTTTTTTTTGTCTATAATTTCTCAAAATATGAATTCAACTCATTGTAATCATTACATAATAAATACTTGCAATTCATTGGCACTTAGCTTGCTTCTAATTGCTTTTTAGTTATTGTTCTAATATGAAGCATCATAAACATCAATACTTTAACTACCATAGGGTCTTCCTAACCTAATACACTCATAACTTGTCTTAAAAATTTCTTAGCTTTAGTGAGCACATTATAAGATTTAACAAAAATAACAATTTTTAGTTATTGCATTAAGAAAAAATTTGTAGTAAAAATTGATATTTGAATAAGAAAAATTACTCTATTATATAGGGTCGGTTAGGCATACTCAATTTATGAGGATTTTTACTATATTTACAGTAATTTTTATTATTACGATAATAATTTTTTCTAGTAGGAAAATTTGTGTATGGTATATAATAAAAATTACTATATTATATAGTAAAGATTGTTGTGCTTGAATTTTTGCTATATTATATAATAATTTTTATTAATATGTTGCAGACGCTCTGGAAATTCAAATGCTTCAAAATGCGAACTGATTTTTTGTTCTAAAGTTTAGTTAAGACCACAATTGGTCAGTTTCGTACCTCTTCTGAACTACTATTTAAATACGATATATTAATTTTATTTTATTATTCATTACCAAAGTATATTACATGGGATTATAGAAAACATAACTGACAAACATAACATTCTATAATAGAGGAGTTTGTTATTTTCTAGTACTCTGTTCATTAGATATTTTGTAATGACTCTAGTTTATTCTGTACATTTTTGTAATAGGCTTCCCGCGCTTTAACTCCATAACTTGCATTTCTATTGAAAAGTGAATGATACATTATTAACAAGGTAATTATAACATTAAAGGTAATTATAACATTATTAACAAAGTAATGTTCGTATAATTTTAGATTACGTCATGAATATAAACAACGAATATTTCGTTCTTCTAATACTATAAGTTAGATAATTATATTACAATAATTATCCCATTTCATTTGTAATCCTGGCAGAAATTCAAATTATGCCAAATCGTGCCAAACTATGATATGTTGTGCTGCACTTATGCCACAGTGCGTCACGTTATAGCATAGCTAGGCATAATATTGAATTTTTAGAATTAAATATGTTTAAGAATTACACTTTTTTTAATTCCGAACATAGTTTGATATAGAATGGCAAAGTGTAGCACAATCTGGCATAATAAGGCAAAATATTCCTTCTAAAATTTAATAAAAAGGTGACTTGAGGGGTAATCAACTCCGGTTTGCCGGTTTGCCGGTATGCCAGTCCAGCGCCTAACTGACTGAGCTATTTTCTTATCGTATATTAACGTAATATAACTAATTCTTCCTTTTAAAGAATAGCTTACACGATTATTAACTATGAAGAGTAGTTTATATAAATGTTAAACTGCGAATTCAAGGGTCTTAACTCTTGTAACTGGAAATTATTTATTACAATTATATTACAATATTCAGAAAGAAATATATGAACTGCGAGTTCTTTTCTCGATTTGAACTTCATATTGTGTTGATATCAATATTTACTTAATCCATTCCTTATTTATATGGTAGATAGATAACTGGGCATACTTTGTAAATTAATATTTATTAATAGCACTAGAAGAAGTACTGCAAGTTGATTTAATTGAACTTTAACTGAACAAAAAAAATTCAAATGACATGAGCTATTGAATATCTAGGCGTATGGTATAGGTGTTTATCTATGGAGAAGGTATATAAAATAAAACAGATTCAGATACATTTTTTAAATTTAATAATAATTTATTGTCAATAAATTGTTGATTGACAAGAATATATGTTTTTAATCTACGAGGTGGCATAGCCTTTATTAACATCAATTTTCTGAAATTCGAAATATTATATTCATCGTTGAGTTGTGTAATGACATGAGTTCAGTTTACAAATGAATTTGACAGATTGCGAGTTCTAATTTAGTACTGTAAATTTAAGTTCTGAAATTTTAGGTGATTTATCAATTAAAATAAATTAAACCAATGCAGATACGGTAAAAAAAATTTAATTATTATTTTTTTGAGTTTATTTTCAAATTTTACTAAAATGATTCTATATGAATTTACACTGAATTGGCTTACTGTACGGGCTCGTCATATTTATAAGGTCATTCTTGACTTTATAAATGTATTCAACGCACTTCCATGCAAAGCTTAATATATGAGCTGTGACTTTACTAGGTAGAAAGAAAGACAGAAACGGGTTATCGAAGATATTTACAGAAACATACATAAATATAATCGTTATTTGTGTTAGTTGTTAGGTGATGATTTAATGTTGTCGGAGATCTTCTTGTGTACGCGCTGCGTCCTGAACCAACCTGTCGACGCAGACGTAGCCCTTTAGGCCAGTCAAATTAGCTGTTTGATTTGCCAAAATTCCAACAAGTAAGTTTTTGAAGTCTTAAATGGCTCGGATAAGCATGTAGAATGATAATATAACATTGGTAGCGGCTAATTTTGTAAAGTAAATTAACAATAAACAATTAAAGTGTGATTTCAGAACTTTATTCGTATTTACCTCTGCGGTTTGAAAAATACTGACTTTAACAGAAAAAGTTGTGAATAAAAGTTGTTTGTTAATAATTTATCTACAAAATGTCCACTAGCGCACATCTCTAAGTGCATTAGTTTATTAAAAGATTGAGAAAAACCAAAAAGTTTGTCAAATTTGAAAATTGTTAATTACTTTTGAAAATTTTTTTATTATATTGGTATTTTAGGAAAAGTTCAAACTTAATAGAGCAAAATAGCCTGTCAAATTTCGAGGATCTAGCAATTATAGTTCCTGACTTAGAGGTACCAATAATTTCAAAAATTTTTGTTTTCACAGTACTGGTATAAGCACAACAATTGAGCAGTTTTGTTGCCGTTACTTGAATGTGATCAAGAAGAGTTATGTTTTAATTAACATTTTAAAAAACCAAAAAATTTTAATTAGGGACGCTCCTGGGTGCAAATGTTTATAAAATTCCTAATTAACATTATCCCCAGATACAACATTGTAAGCCGGTCGTAATCGAATAAAGTCCACTGAAAAACTGCTTTTTTCATCTAAATTTAGAAAAAAAGTTGGTCCTCTGCAAGCATTAGGAACCAAGATAGTTTTTTTTATAATAAACCATGGCTCCGTAAATAAACGAGGTATTGTGATTTATCGAATTTGTAGCTGCAGTTCAAGACTTATATACTTTTTAGATATATATTATCCGTTACTCTGAGTCTTCTGTTTACTGCGCTGCGTTTCGTTACCCCCGTAACCTGCGAGTGGATAGGGTTGAGTCTGCCGCGTCGTTGTGTTGATGCTCCGCGGTACGCTGTGAGGGACTCACACTTCGAGCACCGCTGTGCTGCGATCTATCACTACACATATTGTGGTCGTCCCCAGAGAGGTCTTCGCCCGCTCGTAGTTCCCGTCGCGTGTTTGCTCTGTCCGAAATTCCGAATTTCCTGTTACAGTATCCTCTTCTCGAGATATCGTCCTCGCTGGATAAAATCGTTCGAGTTGGCTCGCATGGACCAAATCTAACACGCCCCTCCTCGTCCTTCAAACAATAAGTATTGGTGTAGGGAACATATGGCGAACTTGGCTGACCGTTTATCTTCTACGGAAGACAGCACATAATTGCGTTTCCACACCAAGTCGTTGACTTTGAACTCAGCCTCTCTGCGTCGAGCATCATAGTATCCGGCTTGGCGCTCTTGTTCGCACTTGGCTCGTTCAGCTGCATTCTCATGCACTTGGCTCAGACCTTTCATGCGGTTTAACCAGTCGGCATATGCACTATTCTGCAATTCTTCTGTGACCGCTATATCTTGGCTACGCCTGGCAGACAATGGGTTTGGCGGTTGTCTGCCCTATAGCATCGTCGCTGAACTAACCCCTGTCGCAGAATGTGGGACTGTGTTATATCCAAAGATGATTTCGCTCAAGTGGTCATCCCATTTGGAATGGTTTTCGTCTATGAGCGCTCGTATCATAGTGGGTACCGTCTTATTGACTCTGTCAACTGGATTAGCCTGAGGATGGTACACCGCCGTTGTTTCATGTTTGACAACGATTGACTTTAGATATTTGTCTACGACACGATTTTTAAACTCCGTGTCATTATCTGAGGAAAACACTTCTGGAGCGCCATACCTCAAAACTATCCTCTCCTTTAGGTGTTTGATTATGGTAGGACCGTTCGCTTGCTTTACGGGAATACACTCAAACATCGAGTAAACTGATCTTCGAACACGAGGATATATTCGTTTTTGGTTCCGGACCCATCATATCACTAGCCAGTATTTGTCATGGCCTCATGATGATTCTATGTCCCATAGGTCCAGCTGGAGGACGCTGTTTTACCTGGCTCTACTATCAGACTATGCACAGTCGTAGATATTGCTCGACGTCGCTATACATTTTCGGCCAGTAATAATACATGGCTACTCGAGCATGCGTCTTCTCATGTCATTGATGACCAGCTGATGGTTCATCACGGCACACGTATAACACCTCTTCGGGCTTTTCGCGCGGGACGATGATTTTCCATGTCTCATTATCTTCAATTGATGATGGCAAATTTCTTGCCAACTCAAATCTTGTGGTTTAGTTTGTACCTTCTTGACTCTTTCCTGATACCATTCGTCCTGTGTCTTATTGGCCCATTTGACCACATAAAAGGGCGTGGACACGATGGAGAGGATTGTTGACAATTTTTTCATTCTAACAGGAGAGAACGAACGACACGGACGAGAACATTGCAATGGAGTACGAGGGCGCTCAACAATCGGAGCAATAAGGGACGTAATACAGATTATAGACAAGGTAAATGGCATAAAAACGAACGTTTTCTTATATATATATATATATATATATATATATATATATATTATGACGAATATTCCGTCAATGCCTCGGAATATGCGCGCTGCATTCTGGCAGACTTTAACATATCTTTTATAGGTGGCGAGAAAAGAAATCAATTAAGTGATTACAAGTAAAATGATTTTATAAATGGTGTCTTTGATATATTTACACTTGTTACAATATACTATAATTCTATTAGTTAGGCGCCAGCTACTTTTGTAGCACGAATACAAGTGAATAAATACAAGATTTACTTCGCGCGCGGTATCACACAATAATCAGGTGTAACTTACAATTCGGATGCTGTCCCCTTCCGAAGGTGGCTTGTTGGCTCTCGGTATATCGCACCAGGCTTCGATATAAACTATGTATGTGATGCTGTCGAGGGTGTCGAGGGCGAAGTGTCGACGAGCGCTTCGAGGGTTATTTCCGAACAGAGTGTTGAATGCGACGTTTTCTCAATGCTATCCCGGAACAGAGTGATCGAGGCTATGGGGATTCGGCAGCGGCGAGGTTCGACTGCGTGGTTCCCATAACAGCCGTCGAGACGCTGAGAGGGCCAGTCACGTGACGGGGAAGGGACTGTAGGTATGGGAGTGAGAGAGAGAGAGAGAGCGAACGAGAGCTTGCATGCTGCTACAGCATGACCTACGACATGTAGTGCGGTGCGCGTGTACCGGTGCGGCTTCCTCCTAGTGCAGTGGAAATACGACCAGTCAGCTGTTCCTGTTGCGAGTGCCGTGAGTTGGCCGTCCCATCTTCTTCTCGACGTTCCTGGACATAGTGTGCAAGGATGCTGGTGGAACTTGTGATCGGGTAAGTGCATACATAGGTTATGATACCTATGTATGTTGACTGTATGCCTCTGACAGTTTCTGTGTAGTGACTATTTTGCTTCTAGGCTGTCTGGTGCCTGCTGTTCCATTCTCCTGTCAGGACGTCCAGTGAAGCAACATACTTCGATGGTGACTCCTTGAGCGATAGCAGGTACGTTTAATTCCTTCTGTTCATCATAGTGAGTCTGTACTAATGTTCTCTTCTTTAAAGGAGCTGCCTAGGAGTCGAGGTAAGTCAGTCTGTGTCGTTGCACTGCACTAAGTATTTCTCTCTCTTCTGATGAGTTACTAATATCTTTTTCTATTTACAGGGGACTAGGTTGGATTATGACTGGCCTCCCAACACTTCAACGCCTGCCAGGGCATTGAAGAAGGAAGGTATAAGGGGGATATGGGTAGAGTGTAGGGTAGCATATGAGGGGATAGGGTAGCTTAGGTAGATATATTTTAGTTAGGTAGGATTTAGCATGTGAGGGGTTAGGTGTTGGGGGGGGGGGGGGGGTTGTGACGCATTGGCTGCATAGAGCCTTTCCTCAATCTATGCACTCTGTTCGCTAGTTAGGTTTTCTATCTCAGCATGAGCAGGACTGGTGATTGCACCATCGCATCCTGCTCTGCTATGTAACACACACAAAGTGTGGCGTTACAATATATATATATATATATATATATTTCGAACGCAGGTTTCCGGGATGCATTTTTTCCGGGCTCCCGGAAAAAATTGTATATCTGATTCCGGGAGCCCGGTAAATAGCCTTCTTTTTTACGGGTGCCCGGAAAAAAAGCTACAATTTTTATGGATATAACCTTCACCTTTGCACCTGCTAATAATACATACATGCATAATGGAATTAGAATTCAATAAAAGATTAGGCATTAGTTGGGAGAGTCAGCTATATTTGAGTTTGATAAAATTTATAATTTCAAATAATATATCTCTAGACGAAGACAAAGTTTACAGTTTAAGTCCAAAAATTGTGACAAGCTTATCAAAACATATCTACCCTAAATGGGGTAATTATAAACAATATAAAGAAAATGTTCTATGTTTCATGCAGTCTCATCTAGAAAATATCAAAGAAGTTTGTGCAAGTAAGTGAACATTTTATTACTATATATTGTTATTTCCAAAAGAAATGTGTGAAGATAAATTTTTTTATTTTTACGGCTTTTTGTTTTTTGAAACTTTTTGCAATTACAAGGTGCCTGCGACAAATTTATGACAGAAACCTTTTAATACTGATTACTGCAACCTTTTCATTGAGTCTCTTATCTAAATAAATTATATATCAATATCAATGTTGAGAAAATTGAATATAACATTTATTATCTCCATTTTTTTTTAAATTTTAGATTTTACAAATGGAAATGTTGAAAGAATAGTGGCACCGTCACTCAAAAAATGGATAAAATACAAACATAAACTACCATTAGCTATGTGTCATGAACATATGAAAACCAACCTTGATCAATTTTTAGACAATTCAGACTTTACAATCTCATTCGAAGGTCGAAAATTCCTTTTGCACAAGATTCATAATATCGAATAAAGTGAGTATGAAGAGTGGATGATGAAAAATTTGACAAATGCTTTTGTAATGCAATGAAATAGAGCAGAAATTTGTCAGTACGAGAAGGATATAATAAGTAAAAATTATAATCACTCAAGGAATGATGATTTAAGTTTAATTGAGCCTAATAATGATAATAATAGTAATGTTTCTTCGACTTTTGATGCTGAATGTGCAAATTCCACTGAAAAAGAAGCACTATTGACTTTGCAACAGATTGACCACGTTAATCCTGTACAACCTATTAATGTAAAATGCAAAAAGAAAAATTTTAAAAATAAGAAGAAAAATCGAAGCAAAGGTAATGATAATATTATAATATTTATAGTTGCTATTAAATACTGATCTTTTATTATCTATTGTATATATTTAGTTATTTATAATTAAAATTTCAAATCTATGATTTATAATAGCCTTTCGTGTTTTGTAGATAAGCTTCCGAAAGTAATAACGACAAATATGGTACAATTTAATGAGAAAAATAGTATATAAATTAGTATTTCCATAGATTTAGTAATCAAAATAAATGAGCCACATGCACTTGCTGCTGCAAGATTATCATCATAAGATGGAAGTCAGTGGCATATCAATATGGCATTCCAATTCTGAGAATTATGCACATACTCGGAACAATATTAATATTTTATGAAACCGCTTGCTAAATTTATATAAATGATTCTCATACATAAAACGCAGTTCTTCCATAGATTTAGTAATCAAAATAAACGTGGCACATGCACTTGCTCCTGCAAGATTATCATCATAAGATGGAAGTCAGTGGCATATTAATATGGCATTCCACTTCTAAGAATTATGCACATACTCGGAACAATATTAATATTTTATGAAACCGCTTACTAAATGTATGTAAATGATTCTCATACATAAAACGCAGTTCTTCCATAGATTTAGTAACCGAATAAAACAAGCATGATGCCTTCACATCTATACGATTTTCATCAATGGATGCATGTCAGTAGGTCATCAGTATGGCATTATAATTCTGTGAATATAGCACATACTCGGAACAATATTAATATTTTATGAAACTGCTTGCTAATATCTGGCAAGGCCACGCATTGATTAAATAAAGTATTTCCATAGATTTAGTAATCAAAATAAATGAGCCACATATACTTGCTGCTGCAAGATTATTATCATAAGATGGAAGTCAGTGGCATATCAATATGGCATTCCAATTCTGAGAATAATGCACATACTCGGAACAATATTAACCTTTCGAGGGCCGGCATGACGCCATATGGCGTCATGTTCTGACTCGCCAACATCCAGTCTCAGTTTGGTTCGAAGTCAGGGACCTTATGCCACTTTTTAATAGCAATAATGAGCTTTTAAAATTTTATGAAATCCCGGCCCTCTAATGCCTAATATTTTATGAAACCGCTTGCTAAATGTATCTAAATGATTCTCATACGTAAAACGCAATTCTTCCATAGATTTAGTAAACGAAATAAACAAACTGGATGCCTTCACAGGTATATGATTTTCATCAAAGGATGCATGTCAGTAGGCCATCATTATGGCATAATAATTATGTGAATAAAGCACATACTCTGAATAATGTAAAAATTTATGAAACTGCTTGCTAATATCTGGACAGGCCACGCATTGATTAAATAAAGTATTTCCATAGATTTATTAATCAAAATAAATCAGCCACATGCACTTGCTGCTGCAAGATTATCATCATAAGATGGAAGTCAGTGGCATATCAATATGGCATTCCAATTCTGAGAATAATGCACATACTCGGAACAATATTAATATTTTATGAAACCGCTTGCTAAATGTATGTAAATCATTCTCATAAATAAAAAGCAGTTCTTCCATAGATTTAGTAACCTAAATAAACAAGTCGGATGCCTTCACAGCTATACGATTTTAATCAATGGATGCATATCAGTAGGTCATCATTATGGCATTATAATTCTGTGAATAAAGCACATACTCTGAATAATGTAAAAATTTATGAAACTGCTTGCTAATGTCTGGCAAGGCCACGCATTGATTAACTAAAGTATTTCCATAGATTTAGTAATCAAAATAAATGAGCCACATGCACTTGCTGCTGCAAGATTATCATCATAAGATGGAAGTCAGTGGCATATTAATATGGCATTCCACTTCTAAGAATTATGCACATACTCGGAACAATATTAATATTTTATGAAACCGCTTACTAAATGTATGTAAATGATTCTCATACATAAAACGCAGTTCTTCCATAGATTTAGTAACCGAATAAAACAAGCATGATGCCTTCACAGCTATACGATTTTCATCAATGGATGCATGTCAGTAGGTCATCAGTATGGCATTATAATTCTGTGAATATAGCACATACTCGGAACAATATTAATATTTTATGAAACTGCTTGCTAATATCTGGCAAGGCCACGCATTGATTAAATAAAGTATTTCCATAGATTTAGTAATCAAAATAAATGAACCACATACACTTGCTGCTGCAAGATTATTATCATAAGATGGAAGTCAGTGGCATATCAATATGGCATTCCAATTCTGAGAATTATGCACATACTCGGAACAATATTAACCTTTCGAGGGCCGGCATGACGCCATATGGCGTCATGTTCTGACTCGCCAACATCCAGTCTCAGTTTGGTTCGAAGTCAGGGACCTTATGCCACTTTTTAATAGCAATAATGAGCTTTTAAAATTTTATGAAATCCCGGCCCTCTAATGCCTAATATTTTATGAAACCGCTTGCTAAATGTATCTAAATGATTCTCATACATAAAACGCAGTTCTTCCATAAATTTAGTAAACGAAGTAAACAAACTGGATGCCTTCACAGGTATATGATTTTCATCAAAGGATGCAGGTCAGTAGGCCATCATTATGGCATTATAATTATGTGAATAAAGCACATACTCTGAATAATGTAAAAATTTATGAAACTGCTTGCTAATATCTGGACAGGCCACGCATTGATTAAATAAAGTATTTCCATAGATTTATTAATCAAAATAAATGAGCCACATGCACTTGCTGCTGCAAGATTATCATCATAAGATGGAAGTCAGTGGCATATCAATATGGCATTCCAATTCTGAGAATTATGCACATACTCGGAACAATATTAATATTTTATGAAACCGCTTGCTAAATTTATATAAATGATTCTCATACATAAAACGCAGTTCTTCCATAGATTTAGTAATCAAAATAAAAGTGGCACATGCACTTGCTCCTGCAAGATTATCATCATAAGATGGAAGTCAGTGGCATATTAATATGGCATTCCACTTCTAAGAATTATGCACATACTCGGAACAATATTAATAGTTTATGAAACCGCTTACTAAATGTATGTAAATGATTCTCATACATAAAACGCAGTTCTTCCATAGATTTAGTAACCGAATAAAACAAGCATGATGCCTTCACAGCTATACGATTTTCATCAATGGATGCATGTCAGTAGGTCATCAGTATGGCATTATAATTCTGTGAATATAGCACATACTCGGAACAATATTAATATTTTATGAAACTGCTTGCTAATATCTGGCAAGGCCACGCATTGATTAAATAAAGTATTTCCATAGATTTAGTAATCAAAAAAAATGAGCCACATACACTTGCTGCTGCAAGATTATCATCATAAGATGGAAGTCAGTGGCATATCAATATGGCATTCCAATTCTGAGAATTATGCACATACTCGGAACAATATTAATATTTTATGAAACCGCTTGCTAAATTTATGTAAATGATTCTCATACATAAAACGCAGTTCTTCCATAGATTTAGTAATCAAAATAAACGTGTCACATGCACTTGCTCCTGCAAGATTATTATCATAAAATGGAAGTCAGTGGCATATCAATATGGCATTCCAATTCTGAGAATAATGCACATACTCGGAACAATATTAACCTTTCGAGGGCCGGCATGACGCCATATGGCGTCATGTTCTGACTCGCCAACATCCAGTCTCAGTTTGGTTCGAAGTCAGGGACCTTATGCCACTTTTTAATAGCAATATTGAGCTTTTAAAATTTTATGAAATCCCGGCCCTCTAATGCCTAATATTTTATGAAACCGCTTGCTAAATGTATGTAAATGATTCTCATACATAAAACGCAGTTCTTCCATAGATTTAGTAAACGAAGTAAACAAACTGGATGCCTTCACAGGTATATGATTTTCATCAAAGGTGCATGTCAGTAGGCCATCATTATGGCATTATAATTATGTGAATAAAGCACAAACTCTGAATAATGTAAAAATTTATGAAACTGCTTGCTAATATCTGGACAGGCCACGCATTGATTAAATAAAGTATTTCCATAGATTTATTAATCAAAATAAATGAGCCACATGCACTTGCTGCTGCAAGATTATCATCATAAGATAGAAGTCAGTGGCATATCAATATGGCATTCCAATTCTGAGAATAATGCACATACTCGGAACAATATTAATATTTTATGAAACCGCTTGCTAAATGTATGTAAATCATTCTCATAAATAAAACGCAGTTCTTCCATAGATTTAGTAACCTAAATAAACAAGTCGGATGCCTTCACAGCTATACGATTTTAATCAATGGATGCATATCAGTAGGTCATCATTATGGCATTATAATTCTGTGAATAAAGCACATACTCTGAATAATGTAAAAATTTATGAAACTGCTTGCTAATGTCTGGCAAGGCCACGCATTGATTAAATAAAGTATTTCCATAGATTTAGTAATCAAAATAAATGAGCCACATGCACTTGCTGCTGCAAGATTATCATCATAAGATGGAAGTCAGTGGCATATCAATATGGCATTCCAATTCTGAGAATTATGCACATACTCGGAACAATATTAATATTTTATGAAACCGCTTGCTAAATTTATATAAATGATTCTCATACATAAAACGCAGTTCTTCCATAGATTTTGTAATCAAAATAAACGTGGCACATGCACTTGCTCCTGCAAGATTATCATCATAAGATGGAAGTCAGTGGCATATTAATATGGCATTCCACTTCTAAGAATTATGCACATACTCGGAACAATATTAATATTTTATGAAACCGCTTACTAAATGTATGTAAATGATTCTCATACATAAAACGCAGTTCTTCCATAGATTTTGTAATCAAAATAAACGTGGCACATGCACTTGCTCCTGCAAGATTATCATCATAAGATGGAAGTCAGTGGCATATTAATATGGCATTCCACTTCTAAGAATTATGCACATACTCGGAACAATATTAATATTTTATGAAACCGCTTACTAAATGTATGTAAATGATTCTCATACATAAAACGCAGTTCTTCCATAGATTTAGTAACCGAATAAAACAAGCATGATGCCTTCACAGCTATACGATTTTCATCAATGGATGCATGTCAGTAGGTCATCAGTATGGCATTATAATTCTGTGAATATAGCACATACTCGGAACAATATTAATATTTTATGAAACTGCTTGCTTATATCTGGCAAGGCCACGCATTGATTAAACAAAGTATTTCCATAGATTTAGTAATCAAAATAAATTAGCCACATACACTTGCTGCTGCAAGATTATCATCATAAGATGGAAGTCAGTGGCATATCAATGTAACGTCCCATGTTCATAAAAGATAATTATATGTACGAATATACTGTATACAGAATGATGTATGACGGCGTGTATGTGTACAGGCGCAGGTATACGACGATAATCACAATGTAAGCATTTCCGCAACCGCGTTTACGACATCAAACGCGTCCCACTAATTAAACCAACTGACCCCCGAGTCAGCAATCCCAAAACCTACTTATTCTGCACCATCACCAACCTATATTGTAAGACACTTTCGGTGGCGATCGGTGATTGGTTATTACCCTAACGTTGAGATCATCCGCCAAGCCTTATAAGCCCCGCACTCAGTCCTCATATTGCCTTTAGTGAAGTCTCTTTTTACAAGGACAACGAGTGTTGTACCTGCTGGACCTGGTGTGTGAATACGAGTGCCGTTTAGTCCTTCGCGTCGTCTATTGGGTGCTTAGAAACCACTCAAACTCCGTGGAAGCTAACCGGTGGAATTCTTCATACTCTGGACGGGAGTTGGTACAGTACGAGGCTTAAGGACCGTCAACCTATCTGGCGTTAGCTTCGGCAGCTTAGTTAAGGAACTTACTCTCAACACGCCACGGAACCATCCGTGTAGGATAGTACTAAACACCGCCCAGTCATCGACCGTGCAATCTACTAGTAGTGTCCGAACGGGATTGTAAGTCGAACCAATATAGAAATAAGTAAATTCGTAACATTAAGAACAAACATAAAGAATAGATTAAAACATCTGTATCAAAGCATTGGGCCTTCGTCTAAATAAAGTCATAACAAAGAAGTACCATAAAGAGACAGTTTATTAGAATCATAACCTACTTAATAGTAACAGAAGACTCTCGAGTCAAGGCTAGTTCACCTATACTCAAATAAATAATTATTTGTATATAGAATTACTGCGCGGTTCAGCATAGTAAATCAGAACCTTACAAATGGCATCCCTTGTGGGGAACTAAGCCATTGTTACTAAAGTACCAACTGTCTCGTTTAGAATTTTCATTATTAAGAAGAAGTTTAGGGTCAGTATTTTTTTAGACGAAATAAATCATAATGGCGTTTAATCAGACTAGAGAAGAAATCTTAAGATTACCCAACTTAGAACAAAGAATCAATGCTTTAGATCAATTTTATAGATTTAAAGAGGCAGAAAGAGAAGAACAATTATTAGAATTTTCACGTAGTATATTAGAGTCAAATAATTTTCGGGCAGTGGAAAGAGCAACTCAACATCTTGCAGATTACGATGGAACGAACATGAATCTAAAAGAATTCTTACAAGATGTTGATAACTGCTTTACCATGATTTCTACAGATTCAGAAGCACACTTTTTAAGAATCGTTATATCAAAATTAAGGGGTAAAGCCAGACAAGCCTTGGAAGGTAGCACATTTAAAACTTGGAATGATTTAAAATCGCATTTAAAAGACTGCTTTGCACCGCCCCGCACATATAGTTATTACTTACACGAAATTCAATCATCTTCCATGAGGCAGGGAGAGAATATTCGACAGTTTTACGGTCGAATAAACGCGCTAGTTAATGCCGCCATTAACGCCGCGTTGGAAGTACTGGGAAATAACGTACAGCGAGATCATTTAAAACCTCAGATCGAAATTATCGCCTTAGAATCATTTATTAATGGATTACCAGATGGTTGGAGAACCCGTATTATCGAGTTAGCCCCAGAAAAACTGGATGACGCGTTCGCGTTAGCATCGAAATATGAACGGGGTAAAGTAGCCATGTATAATAATCATTACTCCAATCCACGTATTCATCAAGTAAGTCATACACAAGATCGAAGTCTACATGGTTCACGGAATTCACCCCATGATTCAGGAGAAATGTATGAAAGTATACATCAAGTAAGAACATTGAATAATGAGGAAGGAGATAGAGGAGGGCAAAGAAGAGTGAATTTTCATGATTCTACGCATAATAGAGATGAGATTTCTTATTCAATAGACCGGGATGACACCTATTTCCCAAAAATGACTTTTGAAGGAGGCAAGATACACGCACCACCACAATTGAGTTATAAAAAGCCAGTACCCGAGCCTATCAAACATCCAAGTATACTCCAGAGGGAATATACCGAAAATACTATGGTGCCAGTAAGACCACCAGTACAAAGACATGTTATACCACCAGAGGCACCATTATATCTGGATTACAGACCCTGTAACTGTGCTGCATGTTATATATACTTTCAAAATCAACCGAGAGCCGGATATTGGTACCCACCTCAAAATGGAGGCTACCAACATCAAAATCCACCAACGTGTACGCACAGACCAGTCCCAATGCAGGAACCATGTCACCATCAAGAATCCGCAATTAACAGAAATCAAGACTATTACGGAGAAAAGCCGAAGTCGCCAATCCCGTTTTGCAGTGGAAATAAAAATCATTTAAACTGGGACAACGCTCACTGGAAGAACGCACCAGTGAGCGGGACGACTCCACAGCGTTCAACCAGTCCCGGCCCCACAGCCAAATCGGGAAACCAGCCCAAGTTATTCGACTCACGTCAAGAGTCGAATCCTCGCCCACAATAAAATTAAAAATAGAACAACTGGCAGTTCCAGAAGCCTTATGTGTAGTGGATACCGGAGCCCAAATCAATGCAGTAAAAGAAAATGCATTGGGTCCTAATGCTATAGTAGACCAAAATGACGTGATCTCTATACTAGGTATTTCTCCACAGGAGGTAAGGACTCTAGGAACTGTAAAATTAAAAATCTTAGGAAAGGACCATTTATTCCACGTGTTACCATCTAGCACGCCACTATCAGAGGAACTTATATTGGGTAACCCTTTTCTACTTGTAGAAAAAGTAAACATCATGTTTGGAGAGGGAGTACTAGTAACGGAAAGTCATCCGATAACACCCGTTCCCTTCGTTCATAAACTAATACCAGAAACTAGTGAAGATAAACATCCAGAGGAAGCATATCGAAACACGGAAGTAAAAAGAGTTCAGATTGAACCTGAGTTTGAATTTCCATATGCCGAACGCGAGATAGAACCGGAATCTATAGATACAGTAAATTGGAATTTTAATTCTAAAAGTTTTAAATCCAATGGTAAAACTGTATTTAAGTTACCGGCCAGAGCAAAAGTTCCTATAAGAATTCCCGCAACTAAACATTCAGCTAAGGGCCAAGCCTACTTAAGACGAATAAATACCGTCCCAGGAGTTTTTATAGGAGAAGCCGCCGTTAAAAATAACAAAGGCTACTGTTATGTAATGGCCACTAATACTCTACCTGACCCAGTCGAAATAGAAATTACTCCACAGCCATTGGAAGCATTTGACTTTTACGATGACTTGGAGGATGACTACGAGTTTCCGTTAGAAGGGGAACCACCAAAAGACGAAGAAGACCGCGTAAAAACAATCCTGGAAAAAGTTTTAACCAACTATCACACAAGACCAGAAAGAACGCAGATTAAGAAAATGGTAAAAGAATATTCTCATCTGTTTTATTTGCCAGGAGATCCGCCACCAAGAACATCATGTGTTAAGCATAAGATTAGGACAATCGATGAAGAACCCGTCAAAGTTAAGTACAAGAGAGGACCAACAGGACTAGATGACGAGCTTTTTAACCAAATACAAAAACTTTTGGAAGCCGGTATAATCAGGCATTCAAAGAGCCCATCTTGCAGTCCTATTCGAATCGTACCTAAGAAACCAGGACCAGACGGAAAGAAAAAGTACAGGTTGGTAATTGACTACCGAAAGTTAAACGCGAAAACCATCAAGGACGCATATCCACTACCTAACATCATGGAAATCCTTGAGCAGATTGGAAGAGCAAAATATTTCTCAGTGTTTGACCTCGCCATGGGCTTTCATCAAATAGAGATTGACCCTGGGGATGTTGAGAAAACTGCCTTTAACACCAAATACGGCCATTTTGAGTACCTATGTATGCCCTTCGGCCTTACCAACGCGCCTGCAACCTTCCAAAGGCTCATGGATTGCGTCCTAACAGGTCTACAAGGATCAGAAATGTATGTCTTTTTAGATGATATAGTGATTTATGCAAATTCTCTCGAAGAACATGAGGAGAAAATCGCTAAATTGTTTGAAAGGTTATCAGCGGTAGGCTTAAGACTACAAATGGATAAATGCCAATTCCTTGTACCAGAAATTAATTATTTAGGTCATATCATCGACAGTAATGGAGTAAGACCGGACCCTAAGAAGTTAGAAGCCGTTAAAAACTACCCGAGGCCAACTAACCAAACTGAAATTCGACAGTTCTTAGGATTAGCTGGTTATTACAGAAGGTTTATCGAAAACTTCTCAGAGAAAGCAGGGCCCATCAACGCCCTATTAGCCAAAAACGTAAAATGGAAGTGGGAATTAGAACAAGAACAAAGTTTTAAGATCTTAAAAGAAGCACTTTGTGAAGCCCCCGTACTAACAACAGTGGATGAGAGTAAGCCCTTCATTCTAACTACGGATGCAAGTGATGGAGCTATAGGTGCAGTCCTAAGTCAAGGTGAACCAGGTCAAGAACATCCAATCGCCTATATGTCCAGATCTCTCAACAAATGCGAACGAAATTATTCTACCACAGAAAAAGAATGTTTAGCCGTAGTAAATGCCATAAAGTATTTTAGCCACTACCTTTACGGTAAGCATTTCACCGTCTACGGAGATTACGAACCATTGACATGGATTGAATCATTAAAAGATCCAGTCAGTAGGTTAAACCGTTGGAGAATGAGATTACGAGGTTATTACTATACTTTCAAGTATAAACCTGGTCGTCTAAATGTTAACGCAGACGCCCTTTCCCGCAATCCAGTTGATAGAGACCAACTAATTAAAGAAGATGAACAAGAACAGGGGGGGGGGAGGTACGAGTACTGCCTATCCTACCTAAGCCGACTAAAACTTAACTTAACTAAACATTAACAAAACAAACTTAACTAAACGTACTCAACTACAAAGCGAAAACGAAACCTCTAAAGAAGGAGTTAAACATCGAAAGAAACCGGGTCGTAAGGAAGGAATCAAGCTTGATAACCCCACTATCCCTTTAGGTATGGAGGGAGGGCAAGCCAACCTAGAAGCAAGTACAATCGCGAAGAGACTTAGAATGAGGAAGAACGAACCAGCCACTACAGAAAAGAAAACAGTAGTTTTTGCAGAACCCATAGTTTCCGAACCACCATCAATGAGTGAAACAGATAACTCAGAAATAACCAACTCAATCGAGAGTAGTATTGCAGAATCTTCCGATGCTCCACCAATACCACTAAGCAACAAATCTTTGCTTCCTAGCCTGTTGAATCAAGATACAGAGTCAGAAGAGGAAACTGATTCTACTATGGTCAAGTCAAACGAGGATCCAGGTGAAAGTGAATTTGATGAGATAATATTGAATAAACCCAATAAGATCAAGAGTAAAAATCCTAACAACAAAAAGAATAAAACTCCTACTAGTTCTAGACAAACTAGTCCGGAAATTGAAACAAAATTTAGAGATTCTTCATCATCAAGTGATGACAAAGAGTTAATAAACCCAAAATTACAATCTACTATGAGACGATCAATGCCGGGTCAACTCATGGATAATTCAGAACTACAAGAATTATCTAGCATTGAATTAAACAAAAGTGCAAGGGAAAAAGAGATTAATCCTAATGGAAACCCAAGCGAGACTACAAATAACCAACCACTCTCGATGTGCTGGGATAATTTCTTAGAGCTCTATCATGAAACTCCAACTGAGAACTGGGACCTCATGAAAGATATTGAAAGCTCATCACCCTTACAACAAGGAGAGAAAGCGAGTTCAGAACCACCTACGTTACTAGGAGAAGCTTCACAGGCAGTAGTCCCCAGCAGCACTGTGAGAGAATGGATGCTAGAATACGCAGATAGTCAGTCTAATCCGATTCGTTTCAAGTCACCCATAAAACAACCTAGAGCATCTTCTACTGCTTGGACTGAAGAGATGGCCGAAAACACCAATTGGCATCACCTCTCCACAATAGAACAAGAGGATAGTGAAGAAGAATCGGATGATGAGATTAACGAAGAATTAAGAAAAAAATTATCTAAACCAAAAAAAACAAAATAATCCACCTAAAACGACAAAAACAATAATAACACCCACAAGCGGAACACTTACCAACAACCATAATACTTCTTATATAAATAGTAAACCGAAGGAAGACAGTACAGCTCCAAGATTTGGAAACACACCAACATCTGTATTTTTCGACTATGTAGATTCAGATGTGAACTCGAGTGAATCATTAAAATTTTTAAAACTTGAGAATGTATAACATATCTAAAAGATAATATAGTACATTTTATTTCAAAAGATTTAAGTTTATCATATGGAACTAACAAATTACTTATTGACGTAGAAGCTATTTATCGCGATGAATTATCGAAGGCCAAGATAACCATCGGTGATGTAATAGTTACCCAAAATAGAAAAAGATTCATTTTCAGTTTAGTTATTTCAGATAAAGAAAAAGACGAAATTATACCAGATAATTTATCGAAATGTTTAAATACATTAGCAAACGAAATTAGGAATAAAAAGTTAAAGTCTTTTAGATTAGCTAGAAGCGGAGAGCTAACTGACACTCTTCCACGAGGGGTATTATTAAATAAAATTAAGGAAAAACTGAAAAATTTACAAATAGCAGTAACGATATGTTACGGTGAGTGTAAGATACTAGCCCCTGAATACAAGTTAATAGTTCTGAACGATTACCATAATAGTTTGTTTGGAGGACATCGTGGTATGGGAAAAAACCTATAGAAGAATAAGAGAACGATACTATTGGAAAGGAATGAAAGAAGATATACATGATTTCGTACGCAAATGTGAAATCTGCCAAGAACAAAAGCTGGTTAGAGTAAAGACAAGAGAACCAATGGTAATAACGGATACACCAAGTGAAGTTTTCTATAAAGTAGCCATAGATACAGTTGGACCTTTATGCAAATCTACGCAAGGTAACGTGCATATACTAACTATGCAGTGTCAGTTTTCAAAATTTTGTATAGCAGTACCAGTGCCCAACATCAAAGCAGTTACAATCGCAGACGCTTTGACCCGACACCTTTTTGTACATTTTGAAGTACCTAGAATAATTCTAAGCGACCGAGGACGCAGTTTTCAAAACAATCTATTGTCACAGTTATCCGAAATTTATAATTTTAAATTAAATACTACGACTGCATACCATCCACAGTCTAATGGATCCTTAGAAAGAAGTCACGCTGTCTTAGCAGACTTTCTAAGAAATAAATCATCAAGCAAACAAGATTGGGATAAAGTAATTCCCTTTGCTATTCATGAGTATAATACATCCGTACATACATCATCGGGTTACACTCCTCATGAATTAGTATACGGCAAACCAGCCCAATCGTTTGCCGAACGAATTCGAATTAGAAACTTACAACGATTACATACAAGAACTAACTGAATGTTTGAGAGATGCACAAACAGTAGCCAGGAATAATCTCATTCAATCAAAACATAAGAACAAGGAGTACTATGATAAAAAGGCAAGACCTTTACAGATTTCTGTCGGAGACGAAGTGAGAGTATTAAAGGAACCCAGATATGGGAAATTAGATAAATTTTATAATGGAAAATTTTTTGTAAAAGAAATTAAAGACAATAGTAATGTCATAGTAGAATCATCTAATGGAAAACTTATAGTAAAGCATAAAGATAAGTTAGAGAAATTTTATCGCTGAGTAGACCAGACAAGACCACTACAAATTCAAGACACGGTAGTTTAAACTTACCGATGTCCAAATTATTCTCCTTCTTTCGACTAAATGATTTTGGTAGTAATTAATTTTTACGCAAAAGGAAGCAGCATAGGATCGTGGGTTCAATAAAACGTAACAACAAATACTTAAGATTAGGCAAACAAAACAAGAAAATAAGCAGTTCATTTTCGGCCTATTGTCTATCTCTATCTATTGTCAGCGAACTTAGCATTGCGGCTACTACCATCCGAAGCCAATCCACTCGCGCTCACGTGTTGTCAGCTCGCGCCGAAACTTACACAGCACGCGCGTATATGTAGGCGTGACGAAAGCACGAGTTCGCGCCAAAGCGCGGTAACTCCTGCTACCGAGCGGATACTTGAAGAATCATAAAGACCCATCCAGGAATGCGACCCACCCAGGAATGCAGTACGTTACACTCGCAGTCAATACTATACTTATATATATGCAGCGAGTATATATATAAATGAACATAACGTATGGACATGCGAGTATATATATCAGTATACATAAAGACGGGTAAGAGTATATATATAAGTATACATAAGATATATATAAGTATACATAAGACCAGTTATACTTGCATACAGGCTTATACCTACACACATGCACTTTCCAATCTAGCGGACTTACAATAAGACCACATAAGGGTTCATATTATACAAATACTAAACATGCGGAATAAACAATTTAGCAACAATTGGCATTACCTAACAAAATAATAATAATTTCGGACTTTTAGCACTCCACCGCACCTTAGGAAGTCAAAATACACCCAAAAATGAGTAGCAACAATCAAATGTTTATAGGCCTGTAACTCGAAAAATTACAGTACGAAAATTGTTATTTTTGTACCTAAATTGTTAGTTAAGGATACTCTATCGACCTATGAAAAAAAAAAAAAAAAAAAAAACCAGTAATAACAAAAAAAAAAAAAAAAATTCGAACCAAACATTTTTGTAATCTTGCAATTAAGAGTCTCCGAACTAATAATGTAATAAAAGTTAGACAAATTGTTTATATTTACATTGTTATCCTGTAAATAAAGTACGAAAAATCGCAATTATGATCGAATCAAAACAATAATTTTACAACTAGGATTAGAGATCAAAATACCGAAAATTTCTTTTTAATCACTTATTAATCTTCCGAGATAATGCATATGTCAGCATTATATTATTAACTTTATGAAAAGTTCTTAAACAACATACTTATGTAACAACATATTGTGAATGAACATCGCACGTTTTTTTTCTTTTTGCACCAGCACCCATTGCTGGGGACAGCAATACTCTGGGGGGGGAGGTGTAACGTCCCATGTTCATAAAAGATAATTATATGTACGAATATACTGTATACAGAATGATGTATGACGGCGTGTATGTGTACAGGCGCAGGTATACGACGATAATCACAATGTAAGCATTTCCGCAACCGCGTTTACGACATCAAACGCGTCCCACTAATTAAACCAACTGACCCCCGAGTCAGCAATCCCAAAACCTACTTATTCTGCACCATCACCAACCTATATTGTAAGACACTTTCGGTGGCGATCGGTGATTGGTTATTACCCTAACGTTGAGATCATCCGCCAAGCCTTATAAGCCCCGCACTCAGTCCTCATATTGCCTTTAGTGAAGTCTCTTTTTACAAGGACAACGAGTGTTGTACCTGCTGGACCTGGTGTGTGAATACGAGTGCCGTTTAGTCCTTCGCGTCGTCTATTGGGTGCTTAGAAACCACTCAAACTCCGTGGAAGCTAACCGGTGGAATTCTTCATACTCTGGACGGGAGTTGGTACAGTACGAGGCTTAAGGACCGTCAACCTGTCTGGCGTTAGCTTCGGCAGCTTAGTTAAGGAACTTACTCTCAACACGCCACGGAACCATCCGTGTCGGATAATACTAAACACCGCCCAGTCATCGACCGTGCAATCTACTAGTAGTGTCCGAACGGGATTGTAAGTCGAACCAATATAGAAATAAGTAAATTCGTAACATTAAGAACAAACATAAAGAATAGATTAAAACATCTGTATCAAAGCATTGGGCCTTCGTCTAAATAAAGTCATAACAAAGAAGTACCATAAAGAGACAGTTTATTAGAATCATAACCTACTTAATAGTAACAGAAGACTCTCGAGTCAAGGCTAGTTCACCTATACTCAAATAAATAATTATTTGTATATAGAATTACTGCGTGGTTCAGCATAGTAAATCAGAACCTTACATCAATATGGCATTCCAATTCTGAGAATTATGCACATACTCGGAACAATATTAATATTTTATGAAACCGCTTGCTAAATTTATGTAAATGATTCTCATACATAAAACGCAGTTCTTCCATAGATTTAGTAATCAAAATAAACGTGTCACATGCACTTGCTCCTGCAAGATTATTATCATAAAATGGAAGTCAGTGGCATATCAATATGGCATTCCAATTGTGAGAATAATGCACATACTCGGAACAATATTAACCTTTCGAGGGCCGGCATGACGCCATATGGCGTCATGTTCTGACTCGCCAACATCCAGTCTCAGTTTGGTTCGAAGTCAGGGACCTTATGCCACTTTTTAATAGCAATAATGAGCTTTTAAAATTTTATGAAATCCCGGCCCTCTAATGCCTAATATTTTATGAAACCGCTTGCTAAATGTATGTAAATGATTCTCATACATAAAACGCAGTTCTTCCATAGATTTAGTAAACGAAGTAAACAAACTGGATGCCTTCACAGGTATATGATTTTCATCAAAGGTGCATATCAGTAGGCCATCATTATGGCATTATAATTATGTGAATAAAGCACAAACTCTGAATAATGTAAAAATTTATGAAACTGCTTGCTAATATCTGGACAGGCCACGCATTGATTAAATAAAGTATTTCCATAGATGTAGTAATCAAAATAAACGTGGCACATGCACTTGCTCCTGCAAGATTATCATCATAAGATGGAAGTCACTGGCATATCAATATGGCATTCCAATTCTGAGAATTATGCACATACTCAGAACAATATTAATATTTTATGAAACCGCTTACTAAATGTATGTAAATGATTCTCATACATAAAACGCAGTTCTTCCATAGATTTAGTAACCGAAATAAACAAGCATGATGCCTTCACAGCTATACGATTTTCATCAATGGATGCATGTCAGTAGGTCATCAGTATGGCATTATAATTCTGTGAATAAAGCACATACTCGGAACAATATTAATATTTTATGAAACTGCTTGCTAATGTCTGGCAAGGCCACGCATTGATTAAATAAAGTATTTCCATAGATTTAGTAATCAAAATAAATGAGCCACATGCTATTGCTGCTGCAAGATTATCATCATAAGATGGAAGTCAGTGGCATATCAATATGGCATTCCATTTCTGAGAATTATGCACATACTCGGAACAATATTAATATTTTATGAAACCGCTTGCTAAATTTATGTAAATGGTTTTCATACATAAAACGCAGTTCTTCCATAGATTTAGTAATCAAAATAAACGTGGCACATGCACTTGCTCCTGCAAGATTATCATCATAAGATGGAAGTCAGTGGCATATTAATATGGCATTCCAATTCTGAGAATAATGCACATACACAAAACGATATTAATATTTTATGAAACCGCTTACTAAATGTATGTAAATGATTCTCATACATAAAACGCAGTTCTTCCATAGATTTAGTAACCGAAATAAACAAGCCGGATGCCTTCACAGCTATACGATTTTCATCAATGGATGCATGTCAGTAGGTCATCAGAATGGCATTATAATTATGTGAATAAAGCACATACTCGGAACAATATTAATAATTTATGAAACTGCTTGCTAATATCTGGCCAGGCCACACATTGATTAAATATAGTATTTCCATAGATTTATTAATCAAAATAAATGAGCCACATGCACTTGCTGCTGCAAGATTATCATCATAAGATGGAAGTCAGTGGCATATCAATATGGCATTCCAATTCTGAAAATAATGCACATACACAAAACGATATTAATGTTTTATGAACCCGCTTGCTAAATGTATGTAAATGATTCTCATACATAAAACACAGTTCTTCCATAGATTTAGTAACCGAAATAAACAAGCCGGATGCCTTCACAGCTATACGATTTTAATCAATGGATGCATATCAGTAGATCATCATTATGGCATTATAATTCTGTGGATAAAGCACATACTCTGAATAATGTAAAAATTTATGAAACTGCTTGCTAATGTCTGGCAAGGCCACGCATTGATTAAATAAAGTATTTCCATAGATTTATTAATCAAAATAAATGAGCCACATGCACTTGCTGCTGCAAGATTATCATCATAAGATGGAAGTCAGTGGCATATCAATATGGCATTCCAATTCTGAGAATTATGCACATACTCGGAACAATATTAATATTTTATGAAACCGCTTACTAAATGTATGTAAATGATTCTCATACATAAAACGCAGTTCTTCCATAGATTTAGTAACCGAAATAAACAAGCATGATGCATTCACAGCTATACGATTTCCATCAAAGGATGCATGTCAGTAGGCCATCATTATGACATTATAATTATGTGAGTAAAGCACATACTCTGAATAATGTAAAAATTTATGAAACTGCTTGCTAATATCTGGACAGGCCACGCGTTGATTAAATAAAGTGCTTCCATAGATTTATTAATCAAAATAAATGAGCCACATGCACTTGCTGCTGTAAGATTATCATCATAAGATGGAAGTCAGTGGCATATCAATATGGCATTCCAATTCTGAGAATAATGCACATACTCGGAACAATATTAATATTTTATGAAACCGCATGCTAAATGTATGTAAATCATTCTCGTACATAAAACGCAGTTCTTCCATAAATTTAGTAACCGAAATAAACAAGCATGATGCCTTCACAGCTATACGATTTTCATCAATGGATGCATGTCAGTAGGTCATCAATATTGCATTATAATTATGTGAATAAAGCACATACTCGGAACAATATTAATATTTTATGTAACTGCTTGCTAAACTCTGGCCAGGCCACACATTGATTAAATATAGTATTTCCATAGATTTAGTAATCAAAATAAATGAGACACATGCACTTGCTGCTGCAAGATTATTATCATAAAATGGAAGTCAGTGGCATATCAATATGGCATTCCAATTGTGAGAATAATGCACATACTCGGAACAATATTAATATTTTATGAAACCGCTTGCTAAATTTATGTAAATGATTCTCATACATAAAACGCAGTTCTTCCATAGATTTAGTAATCAAAATAAACGTGGCACATGCACTTGCTCCTACAAGTTTATCATCATAAGATGGAAGTCAGTGGCATATTAATATAGCATTCCAATTCTAAGAATTATGCACATACTCGGAACAATATTAATATTTTATGAAACCGCTTACTAAATGTATGTAAATGATTCTCATACATAAAACGCAGTTCTTCCATAGATTTAGTAACCGTGTGATGTTGGGATTATTCAGGAGAATATTTTAAAGCGTAAGCCTCCCAAATCAGCAAACTATTCAACTTCTCCCTCAGGACTCTTAAATCCCGGGAGGGACGGTTTGGCAATTGTCTGCGAGGATCTGTCGGGTTATAATTAAATAGACAAAAATATATGTATTATTATCAATTTGTTCAATTTATTATTATGACGGGGAGCACGGACTTTAGCCGTCTCCCTACTGCTCCAGTCTGCTTCGTGCTGTTACCTGAAAAACGCGAGAGCGACGCGAAACCAGGTCGCTCGACTTGGTTCTGCAACCACGATCTGCGATCTCCTGCCGCGAACCGCGCCTGAAATCGCGAAAATCCCTTCGGGTGTTTGCTGCGCGACGCCAACTCTACTGTTACTCGCGAAATCCGCGCGACGCGATATCTCACAACTTGCACAGGACAGCACACTCGAAATAATTCGGCGCAACGAGGTTGACGGGCTCTAGGCCGCGTCGTCTTCCCGGCGTGAGCAAGACAATCTGCTCGTCACACGATAAGGTAAAGGAAGGAAAAGTAGCGGCGGACTAACCACGCCACGTCGCTGCTCAGGACTATCACCAAGGATTTTCAGGAGTCGCGGTGAATCTAACGATAAAATACGTGAAACTCGCGGTGATAATATTATTGGCTTGCTCACCTCAAAGCTTTATTCTCGTGTAGACTTATCCTGGCGTCTCGCTCTCTCTCTCTCTCTCTCTCAACTTTTCGCGCTATCACCAACTGCTCTCTCTCGCCTCGCTCCAAAATGGCTCCTCTCTTAAGTCGCAGTCGTCTGGGAAATTGCTAGATAATTATCCTGGGCGGCTACTGCTGAAGAAGTGAGCTTGTGGGGATTTTCGCCCTATCAAATCACCTCGGCAAGGCCACAGGACCTCTCACGCGCGCCCCCCTCGCAGGTGGTGCTGCGCCGATCATCCGCGCACCGTCGTCGCGACGAGCAACCGCGGGAGAATCGATTTCCCCTTTAAGATCGATTGCGCCCGCCGGAGCTCGTTACGAGACCAGCAACTTACCGCTGGTAACGCGCGCCAGTCGCACTCACCCGCTGTAGCGTGCACCGAGGCGAGCGCACCTTATCTCTTTCTCGCGCGCGGCTCCCCACTGCGTGCCTAGACGGCTGTTGCGCGAGAGCGGTACGCGCGCGTCATTCTGCGCCACGCGGTCGCTCTCGTCACATCTCTCTCGCGCGTTCCACCTCCCGGCCGTCGCCGTGGCCAGGAGGCGTGTTCAGCCTCGCAGTGTCTCGCGACCGGGCCTTCGCGAGTGTGTGTGTGTCTAGTGTCCTGCGTATTGGCTGCTACTCAGCCATCAGCCACCGGATTGACCTCTCTGCGCGTGTATGTGTGTGTGTGAGTGTCTGGCTTTACTGGTCATGGCGTCGGGGACACAGCTGACGCTGTTGCCCCGTCGCAACCGAAATAAACAAGCATGATGCCTTCACAGCTATACGATTTTCATCAATGGATGCATGTCAGTAGGTCATCATTATGGCATTATAATTCTGTGGATAAAGCACATACTCTGAATAATGTAAAAATTTATGAAACTGCTTGCTAACATCTGGCCAGGCCACTCATTGATTAACTATAGTATTTCCATAGATTTATTAATCAAAATAAATGAGCCACATGCACTTGCGGCTGCAAGATTATTATCATAATATGGAAGTCAGTGGCATATCAATATGGCATTCCAATTCTGAGAATAATGCACATACAGAAAACGATATTAATGTTTTATGAACCCGCTTGCTAAATGTATGTAAATGATTCTCATACATAAAACGCAGTTCTTCCGTAGATTTAGTAAACGAAATAACCAAGCAGGACGCCTTCACAGCTATACGATTTCCATCAAAGGATGCATGTCAGTAGGACATCAGTATGGCATTATAATTCTGTGAATAAAGCACATACTCTGAATAATGTAAAAATTTATGAAACTGCTTGCTAATATCTGGCCAGGTCATGCATTGATTAACTATAGTATTTCTATAGATTTAGTAATCAAAATAAATGAGCCACATGCACTTGCTGCTGCAAGATTATCATCATAAGATGGAAGTCAGTGTCATATCAATATGGCATTCCAATTCTGAGAATAATGCACATACTCGGAACAATATTAACCTTTAGAGGGCCGGCATGACGCCATATGGCGTCATGTTCTGACTCGCCAACATCCAGTCTTAGTTTGGTTCTAAGTCAGGGACCTTATGCCACTTTTTAATAGCAATAATGAGCTTTTAAAATTTTATGAATTCCCGGCCCTCTAATGCCTAATATTTTATGTAACCGCTTGCTAAATGTATGTAAATGATTCTCATACATAAAACGCAGTTCTTCCATAGATTTAGTAAACGAAGTAAACAAACTGGATGCTTTCACAGGTATATGATTTTCATCAAAGGATGCATGTCAGTAGGCCATCATTATGGCATTATAATTATGTGAATAAAGCACATACTCTGAATAATGTAAAAATTTATGAAACTGCTTGTTAATATCTGGACAGGCCATGCATTGATTAAATAAAGTATTTCCATAGATTTAGTAATCAAAATAAATGAGCCACATGCACTTGCTGCTGCAAGATTATCATCATAATCAAGATGGCCGCGGCCAGCAGTGGCTTGCAGCGTAGTCTAAAGGAAAATGTGCTTAAAATTAATTACAAACAAAAAGTTAAGTCAGTGGTGTGTAAAGTGTGTGATAAGGTGTATCAAACTAGTGATTTTGAAAAAATAGAAAAAGCCATAAGATTAAGTGCAGAGCTAGGAATCTGTCCTGAACATGAGGAACTCGACCTAACCTCAAAAGACAATACAAAAACGCTAAGTAATGAGGCTCATAATCGCAAGAGTCAAGGCCTTTGAAAAACAAAAAATAAGAAAGCTAATACTAGAAGAATTCGATAATAATCTACTTAACGAAGGTGAGCAAGAACTAATTGGAGACAACATCAAACGTGAAAATGCATTACTGAGAGAATTGAATAAAGACTTAAAAGAAAAAAATGATTTATTGAAACAATTACTAGACAAAGAAAGAAATGAACTGCCGATGGTTAAAAGTAAAACGTTTGCTGATGTTATCTCAAATAATAAAAATAATAGTAAGCCTAAACGTATACCTAGTATTATAATAAATAATAAATCTGAAGAGGAAACCATTGACGATATAAATCAATTGGTATCGCATTACTTGATAAAAGACAAATCAATTCAAACTAAAAAAGTAGTCAAGAAAAAAGATGAAATAATTATAAACTGTTTAAATGAGGAAAGTGTAGGCAAAGCTCATAAATTACTACAAAGTAAGCTGTCAAAATTATGTGATGTCAATAAGGAACAGGTTAATAATCCTAAAGTAAAAGTTGTAGGAATAAACAATTTGGAAAATATGGATGATAAAAATATGGAAAATGACATCAATGAAAGGAACTTTGGAAATTTTAAAAAGAAATGTGTTGTTCTGACTTCCTACAAGAATAACAAAACGAATCTGCAAACAGTGATTCTAGAAATGCCAGCCGAAACATACCAACACATCAGAGAATACAGTAATAGAATATTTGTAGGTTATCAAAGCTGCAGAGTGTATGATTACTGTAACATTAAACCATGCTTTAATTGTGGCAGGTATGGACACAGTGGCAGCAAATGTAAAAATAATTCTATATGCCTAAGGTGTGCTGGTGATCATAAAACTAAAGATTGTCAAGTAAATAAATTAAAATGTGCAAATTGTAATTATAGCAATGAGCGATATAAAACAAATTTCAGAGTTGAACATATGGCAACAGATAGCCACGAATGCGAAATTCTGCAATCTAAGATCAGAAAGTTTATCGACTTTACCGATTATACGACGCAGCCTGCATTACCAAGATATATCGGCAATGCAGTGAGAACATCGGACAAAGGTGTCGTGGCTAAAACTTCTGGAATATCGTCAACGTCACTCCAATCAATCAACGTGAATATAGCAGCAAGACTAAGAAGCAAGAAGCAATAGTGATGGATCAAGACATCAATTTTGAAGAGATAAGCAAGTTTGAATTGGAAATAGACGATATCAAAAAACTTAATAAAGCAATAATGAAAAAAAAGAACGTAATGTTGTGTGTGAATATAAGGAGTTTGAATGCAAATTTTGAAAAGCTGGAAGTTTTCATTGAATGTTTAGTAAGAAAACCATGTATAATTGTATGTATGGAAACTTGGAAATTGCAACATTCTCAATACTATCAACTGCAAGGTTATGAAAGTTGTTACAATGAAAGTTATATAAATAAGGCGGACGGCGTCATGATATATATAAAAAATAATATTTATTATAATACTAGAATAGATGTTGTTGATAGATTGAGTGCTGTAAGTACTGACATTAAACTTATATCCGGAGAGGCAATAAGAATATCTGCCATATATAGGTGCCATGATATACCAAAGTCTGAATTTGTAAATAGCGTCAAAAAGTTTTTAGCAAAAAATAGAAATATTAATAACCACTGCATTTTTGGAGATTTTAATATAGATATATTAGAAAATAATATGGTAAATAATGAAATGAGTGAAAAAATAATTAGTCAGGAATTTTTAATGAATTATCTAGAACTTGAATATATACCATACTTTAGAGGAATTACACGACCCTCCTTAAATAATGAAAATGGCACGTGCATTGACAACTGTTTCGCTAGAACTAAAACCATCAATATTGATTCTTTTAAATTGAATAATCCGTTTAACGATCACTATCCATTAATCATAAGTGTTAATGAGAACACACTACAGAAAGATGGCGAAAAGGATAACAAATACATAAATTACAGGAAACTAAAAAAGTATGCTGAAAAACTGGATTGGCAATCATTGCTGACCAAACAAGATCCCAATGAAGCAGTGGATAATATGATACAGATGTCACATAACTGTCTTGAAAATGCTACATGTTGCAAAAAAAAACAATAGAAAAAATAAAGGTATACTGCCGAGAAAAAACTGGATAACTAAAGCTATCCAAGTGTCATGCGGTACTAAAGAAAATATGTATAATCTATGGAAAATGAACCCAACTAACTTAGTTTTAAAAAATGAATACAAAAATTACGAAAAAATTTTGAATAAAGTTATAAAAGATGCGAAATACAAATTTGAGAATAGTGAAATAAAAAAAAATATTGGCAATCCAAGACAGTTGTGGAGTATTATCAACACAAAGATTGGCAAAAAATCTCAAAAAAACAAGTCACTTGATTACCTAATCGTAAATAGTCAAAAGGTTGAAGACAAATATACTATAGCTAATAACATGAATAATTATTTTTGTAAAATAGGTATTGATTTAAGTAATAAGATTCAAAATTTAGATACAGAACTAAAACCCCCAGATAAAAATAATAAATCAATTTTCATCTACCCTACTAACAATTTTGAGATTATGAAAACTATTAATTCGCTGAAAAATAAAACTGGAGGTGTTGATAATATTAATGCTAAAACAATTAAGACAATTGCAAATTATATTGCGGAACCATTGACACATATTTTTAATGTGTGTATACAACAAGCCACGTGGCCGAACGCTTTAGAACAAGCGGACATAGTTCCTATATACAAGGCTGGTGATAGTTCCTGTGTATCAAATTACAGGCCGATATCGCTGATATCAAATATAGCCAAGATCTTTGAAAAAATATTATATAATAGATTGTTTAATTTCCTAAAGGAATGTAATATTATATCTGATAAACAATTTGGCTTTGTTAAAAATAGAGGAACTACGGATGCTTTAAATTACGGGGTACGTGGGAGGAACTACGGATGCTTTAAATTACGAGGTAGTGCTTTTGACTTAATAAATAGCTATCTCTCAGGTAGAAAACAATGTGTTAAAATCCAAGACTGTAAAAGTGAATATAAAGATATAACTATTGGTGTCCCGCAAGGGACCATATTAGGACCATTATTTTTCATACTTTATGTTAACGACCTACTGAGGGATATGCAGAATGATACAATTGTGTCTTATGCCGATGACACCGTTATCATTGCTAGTGATAGCACGTGGTCTTCTGCCCAGGACAAAATGAACAAATATCTTAGCGATGTAGCAAAGTGGCTTACTTTAAATAAATTATCTCTAAATGTTAAAAAAACGGTTTATATTGCCTATGGCTGCTACTGTGATAGTGTCCGCGACAGTCTAACTATAGAGATAGGAAATACTAAAATAAAAAGAGTAGAAAGCCATAAATATTTGGGATTAATTTTTGATTATAACATGAAATGGGATAAACATGTTGATTATATAGTAAAAAAAACAAAATATTTAATTTTTATTTTTGCGAAAATAAAAAAAAGAATGGATAACAAAACATTAATGATGATGTATTATGCTTTTTTCCAAAGTTTAACTAACTACGGCATAATAGCCTTGGGGCAGCGTACAATAATTGTTTAAATTTGATACAAGGGATACAGAAGAAACTATTAAAAATTATAAACAGGGATCAGTTTCAAATACAAGACCCTCCTCTTACTGTAAGGCAACTTGTCCAATTGGAGGCTATTACATATCATTACTATAGTTTAAGAGAAAAATATAGCACAAGTTCTAGCAATACTAGGAATAAGAGTATACAATTACCAAAAAATAAGAAACCTGTGAACAGAAAAAACAGCTATTTCGTAGCTGTAAAAGTGTACAACACTTTGACGAATGATCTTAAAACTTTAGGAGGTAACAAAATCGCAATTAAGAAAAGACTAAAAAAGTTTATAAGAGAAACTTATAGATAGCGTTATTTGAAAATTGTATGTATCGTTACTTAACTTACAAAGGAATTTATTAAAAAGATTATCAAAAAGATGCTGTATCATCTTTTTGTTATTTTTTAGATTAAGTTATAGATTCTAAGATTATCTGTACCATACCTATGTACAGGCAACTAAGTTTGTCTCTATAGGATTCTTTTGATAAGCATACGTATATGGTCAATAAATATAAATAAATATAAATATAAATATAAGATGGAAGTCAGTGGCATATCAGTATGGCATTTCAATTCTGAGAATAATACACATACTCGGAACAATATTAATATTTTATGAAACCGCTTGCTAAATGTATGTAAATCATTCTCATACATAATACGCAGTTCTTCCATAGATTTAGTAAACGAAATAAACAAGCAGGACGCCTTCACAGCTATACGATTTTCATCAAAGAATGCATGTCAGTAGGACATCAATATTGCATTATAATTATGTGAATAAAGCACATACACTGAATAATGTAACAATTTATGAAACTTCTTGCTAATATCTGGCCAGGCCACTCATTGATTAACTATAGTATTTCCATAGATTTAGTAATCAAAATAAATGAGCCACATGCACTTGCTGCTGCAAGATTATCATCATAAGATGGAAGTCATTGGCATATCAATATGGCATTCCAATTCTGAGAATAATGCACATACTTGGAACAATATTAATATTTTATGAAACCGCTTGCTAAATGTATGTAAATGATTCTCATACATAAAACGCAGTTCTTCCATAGATTTAGTAAACGAAGTAAACAAACTGGATGCTTTCACAGGTATATGATTTTCATCAAAGGATGCATGTCAGTAGGCCATCATTATGGCATTATAATTATGTGAATAAAGCACATACTCTGAATAATGTAAAAATTTATGAAACTGCATGCTAATATCTGGACAGGCCACGCATTGATTAAATAAAGTATTTCCATAGATTTAGTAATCAAAATAAATAAGCCACATGCACTTGCTGCTGCAAGATTATCATCATAAGATGGAAGTCAGTGGCATATCAGTATGGCATTTCAATTCTGAGAATAATACACATACTCGGAACAATATTAATATTTTATGAAACCGCTTGCTAAATGTATGTAAATCATTCTCATACATAAAACGCAGTTCTTCCATAGATTTAATAAACGAAATAAACAAGCAGGACGCCTTCACAGCTATACGATTTTCATCAAACAATGCATGTCAGTAGGACATCAGTATGGCATTATATTTCTGTGAATAAAGCACTATTGGAATTCTTGGGTCAGAGGTAAATGACTTTCTACACAATTTAGATTAAATACTCCTGGGCTTTATTTAATACTCTTATACTCTAAACTGAAGAAAAACTCTAGTACACTCGACGTCTAGCAATCGACTACTCTATTGACTCGTGTCGAACAGCTCGAGCGCCTAAAGGGCACTCGATCCCCTAAACACGTAGATCACATAGAGATGGCGACACTAACCCCGATTTCTAACACTCCCTCCCTTTATCGAATCGATAAAGCTCTTTAAAATTAACAAAAAAACTTTATAAACCTTATATATAAAGATTAAACTAAATACAAAAGTCTATAAAACGTATAAAAAACTTATTATATTCTGTCTTAACTTTAATCTTAAATATAATTATTGAAATTTCAACAGGAAACTCTTAGACTATACTCTTTATCCTTGCGTTTATCTGTGAACAAACAAAAACAAACAAAATAATTAAAATATTATTTTATTAACCTCATAACTCTGAATTCTCTTAAATTAATATTTACATATTATTACTCTAATTCAATATTTTATCTCTTAAGTATTTATGTGCATCTAAAGACAAAGGTTTAGTCATGATATCAGCTAAATTTTCTTTAGTCGTTATCCAATTAACTCTAACTCTTTGTTCATCAACACATTGTTTTACAAAGTCTCCATGAGTATTTGCCATATGCTTTCTATTACCAGTTTTCTCTCCCTCTACAAGACTCTTTTGAATTTCATCTAAATTGTCATCAAACATTTTAAGTTTGTGACTTCCATCCTTCTTAGTACAATCTCCAGCGGATTTATTATCGCACCAAATTATTACTGGAAAGAGAGTCCTTCCAATAACATATCTGATAGATTTATCCAATGAAATTAACTCTTGGCAGGCATCACTCATTGCAAGATACTCTGCTTGACATGTTGAAAGTGTCACATAGGTTTGTTTATGACTTCGCCAAGCAACAACATCCCCAAAAAGTTTAACAATGTAACCTCCTGTAGCCGTTGAATCCTGACAATCTCTAAAGCTTGCATCAGTAAAGCCTCCAAACCTTCAGACTCTGCTCTATAAATTAATCCTCTATTTGCAGTACCTCTCAAGTACCTGAAAACTCTTTTCACATCCATCCAATCTTGGATGGATCTAACTGTTTTCTTGCTAAGAAATTCACAGCAAAAGTAATGTCAGGACGTGTGGCATTCGATAGATACATCAAACTTCCAATGGCTTCTCTATAAGGTACTCTTTTAATTTCCTTATTTTCTTTCGTACTCTCAGGTACACATTCTTCTGCTTTTCTCTTTTTATCTCTATTATTTACCTGACGAGTAACCATTGGAGTGCTCTGCGGTTTACAGTCTTGCATATTAAACCTCTTTAAAATATTCTCTATATAAGCAATTTGATGTATTATCAATGTCTTTTTACTCTTAATTTTTTCAATGGATATACCTAAAATACTTCTAGGTTCTCCAAGGTCCTTCATCTCAAATGCCTTACTTAAATTATATTTGATTTGCTCTAATTTATTTCTGTCGTTCGTAGCAATAAGCATATCGTCTACATACAACAGTATGACTGCCATTTTGGCCGTTTTTCTCCAGGTGAAAAGACAAGGTTCATGTAAGTCATTCTCTAAACCAAGTTTTGACGTTTCCTCGGAAAATCTCTTATTCCATTTCTTTGGACTAATTTTTAATCCATACAATGCTCTCTCTAATTTACAGACTTTATCACCTCTAATGTGATCATTCAACTCTAAACCTTCTGGAATTTCCATGTAAATCTCTTCGTCTAATATTCCATTTAAGAAGGCAGTCTTAACATCCATTTGACATGCAAATAAATCAGACTTATTTATGATAACAAGCAAAGATCTCACTACTTGCAGTCTAGACACAGGTGCATACGTTTGTTTCAAATCATATACATTTTTGTCCTTAAAACCTCTTATTGCGAGTCTTGCTTTATAACGTATGGATCCATCTGCCTCTAATTTCTTCTTAAAAATCCATTTGGAGTCAATGACATTATTCTTTTTGCCATTCGAACTCGTTTTGGATTTTGGAATCAGTTTCCATTCATTATTTGCTCGCATTGAATCAAGTTCCTCTTTAATTGCCTTTTTCCAGTTCTCTTTATCGTTGCTCATCATTGCCTCTTGATAACTGAGTGGATCACTATTTAATGAAGCTATCAAACAATGTCTCAGCTCATCTTCTCTAATTTGTTTATCCTCTTTATTTAAATTCTCTTGAACTCCAGCATAATGTGCAAAACTTATATCTTCAATTGGTTTCCCAACAAATACAGCTTTCGCAACATCAGCGAACTCTAATTTCCTTTTAGTTTTACTTCTTGTAGAAGGACCTAGATCTTCACAATGTACAGTTTTCTTTTGTACACTGCTGTTGTTTTGTATCTTTCTAGGTCTACCTCTTTTCTTAGGTTCTTTCGTCTGTACTGTTTGATAAGGTTTATCATCTTCAAACTCTTTCATCCAGGTCTGATTATTTTCTTCTTTTGACTCTGAGATTTTGTCTTCTTGATTACTCTTATAGACATCTTTATACACTACTTTTTCATTAAACCTCACATGTCGAGAGTCGACGAACTTTCGTGTACTCGGATGCCACAATAAATAACCAGTACTCTTATATCCTACTAAAACAGGTTTTAGTGCTCTTTCATCAAATTTTAAACTTGGTTTAGGTAATTTTATATACCCTATGCACCCAGACCTCTTTATTTGATTAAAATGACAACTTGCATTTGGTGCAAATTTCTCTAAAGGTATCTCAAACTCTATAGTTTTGTGAGGAATTCTATTATATGCATGCACTGCAGCATTAACAGCTAACTCCCACATACTCTTAGGTAATCCTGAATCAAACATATATGCTCTTACTTTCTCTTGAATTGTTCTCTTAAATCGTTCGGCAACTCCATTATGCTCTGGAGTATAAGGTGGTGATAACTCTGTTTCGATTTTCTCTCTTCTCAATATCTCTAGAAATTTTCCACCTGTAAATTTAGTGCCTTGATCCGATCTAATATAACAAATTTTCTCATTTTTACCCAACAAATTACGAGCTGATACAAGATACGCTTCAAACACATCAGCAGCTTCATCCTTAGTTTTTACTGCATATGCCTTTGCGAAACGAGAATAATCGTCCACAAACACTACAATAAATCTCTTAAAACCTGGATATGAATCGTTGGCTTTATTGGCCCCATCGTATCTGTATGTACAATTTGTAAAGGTTTTTCTGCTCTTTTTCTTACCTCTTTAAATGGCATCTTTTCGCCATTATGCATACTTCGCACTCTAAGATGGAATCGTCAAATTTAACTTTCTCTAAACTCTTATTAACCTTTTGCAACTTCTTCAAGTAGCTTAAAGACGCATGACCTAATCTCAGATGCCAAATCATCGCCTCATTATACTTTTTGAAATTACATGGCTTTTTCTCCAATGGATTCGTGATGAATATCTCTTCAACATCTTGAAATGTCTCTAAATCGTCAATTTTTATTGTTTCTCTAAATATTGTACTATCATCACTTTCTCTAATAGTTTCTCTATCCTCTATATTCTTTGAGGTCTCCTTATTCTCCCTCCCAATCACATCATTAGCATTCAAAAACTCTTTACTAACTCCCTCCGAATCTGACGACTCTTTATTTTGAATACTTGTATGTGATTGTTCAGCTTCCTCTTGATATGAAACCATTCTAGCAGTACAATAATATTTCTTGAACTTTAAGTTATCATCCCCTTTGATAACTTCGAAACTTACAACCCAGTTAGGTTTTTGATAAGCCCCTTCTAGAATAGTTTTTCCGGTCTCTTTATTATAAACTCTAAGTGATTTATCATCTAAATATATACAAAAGCCTGCATCTGCCAATTTTCTCAATGACAACAAGTTCTCGGATATATCTTCTGCTGCTATTATATCAGATAACTTGAGAACATCTCCAGTTGCATCTGTATGTAATAACAAATTCCCTTTGCCGTCTATAACAATATCTGCAAATTCATTTTTATTTGCACTCTTAATTACTCCATTTTCACTTCTGTTAAAATCGCTTAGAATAAAGCTCTTATTAACAATGTGATCTGTTGCTCCAGAATCAGCTATAACATTATCTATCTCTTTTGTTTCTAATAAACTCTTAAATAATAATTTCTTACCTGATTCACTCTTGTTTTTCTCTTTATTCCCTAATGTCTGGTTCAAATTTCCTTTCTCTTTATAATTGTTACTCTTTTTATTACTCTTACTCTTATTTTTCGCACCTGACTCATTCATACTCTTATTTGTGTTTCTCTTTTTAAACTTTTTCTCTTTATTGCTCTTGCCACTTACCTGAGGACAGTCACTGCCCTTATGCGTTTTTATCGCTTGACAATAATAGCAAAACCATTTGCCTAAGTCTTTCAAACGGCAGTCCATAGACCAGTGACCAATTTTGTTACATCTGTAACACCTCTCTTCAGATAACGACGAGCTCTCTTTAGAAATCCTTTGTACTTTGACCTCCTCTTTAGTTTCAGTCTTCTTTTCTGCCTCTAACTGCAAAAGAAAAGACTTTATCTCCTCTAAATTCATTTCTTTCTTGTTAGATTGCCTAAACATCAAGTCAGCATTCCTTAGTTTTACAACCATCAAAGATGCCGCCTGATAAAAGGCTGATCTAATTTCTTGTTCAGTCAAAGGTACAGTATCTGTACACGCTTCATATTCTCTAATAATAGAGTCAAACCGTTCACAGAAGTCTATAACTTTTTCATCTTTCTTCATCTTTATTTGATAAAGTTTCGTTCTAACAGAAGAATGAGTCACATTTGACTCAATCTTCCTACAACCTCTTAATTTATTCAAAATTTCTCTAGGATCAGATACATTCAGCACTCTCTTATGATAAAATTCATCAAGATGTCTGATGATTATCCCTCTAACATTACTCTTTCTCTTTAATACTATCATTTCTGAAAGATTTTGTGGACCCTGAATTGTTGAATCAATTACATCCAACAAATCAAGACTCATTAGATCATGCTTTATGTAATCTAACCAAATGTCAAAGTTAGACTTCTGTGTAAGCTTATACTCCCCTTTTAAACAAATTTGATGATTTTTAGTACCATCCTCTACTCTTTGTATTAACTGAATACACTGATCTAATCTATCAGTGTTTTCAGCATTTACACTCATACTAGAATCAGTGCTCTCTTCTACTCTTCTCCTTTTCGATTCAACGTCGCCATTAACGTGAATCGACCTCTTATTAGAACTGTTACGCAATTCTGTTCCTTTATTTTGCAGTTTGAGTTTTTCTGCCTCTAAATTATTCTCGGAAATTTGAACCATATATGACATTATGGTTTTTGCCTCCTTCATAATGTTGTCCAGCGCCGATAATGAAGCCGCTAGAGTTGCGTTGACAGCTTCATTTTTAGCAACAAGAATCTCCTGCTGTGCATAGAGTTTCTGACTCATTTCAAGAGCCGCAAACTCGCCAGCAGGCATCGTCACGCTGCTTAAAATTCTCGGCTTCGGCAACGGCTTACTCTTAGTTTCTTCTTTTGCTGTGAAAATAAAACTCAAAATTAATACCTGGTTTTCTCTTACTCTTTCTCTATAATTTCATAGGCCTTTACATCTATCTCTAGACATCTTAGTCTCTAAATTATCTCTTAAATAATTACAGCATTCAAATTAAAACAAACAGAAATAGAAATCGATTTAAAAACAACTAAATAATCATTAAAATGATTTCTTACTTGATTGTAGTTTCTCTAACTCAACCTCTTGTTGAAACAATTTTTCAATTTGATTTGCCGCTTCCTGTGGATCAGCCAAGAGACTCATCTCATCGCTTTCGTAATCCACTAAATTTTGGACAGTAGCATTGACATCAATCTCCATCTGTTCTGCCATCTAATCCAGGATTTTGAAAACAAAAATCTTTTATAAGTCTTGAAAAATAATAATATATTAATCCAGACTTAAAACTCTTAAACTTTAAAGACTCTAACTTAGTACCAGATATTCTCTAAATTCTTTAAAGTTAAAAGATAAAATGTTTTCATGCTTCTAAATTACAAAGAACGCACAGCAATTCTATGTAATTTGAAACGAGAAACCAAGCGCCCATGCAGAGCCATTCAAATATACACACCGTTTTCCAATATATGATCTAAAGCACAGCTAGTAAGATCTATTATAAGTTGGTTGATCATGCATATACATGAATCTCTTACACAAACTCATCAATATCTCTAGTTAACAAATAAATTTCACTGCACAGCTAGTTTCATTTAAATGTTAACCCCGGTAGATTTTGATTTTGATCGAAAATAATTCAACGATCATGGTCTGTAAGCACGTCTGCTTATTTTAAGCCAGTGTTACAAAACTTTCTCTAAAAATTAATAATTACATAAATAATTTTCAACTCTAATAATTTTTTATTAACTCGAAAAATAACAGCCATCAAGCCACTCTCTAAATTCAGACTTCTCTAAATATCTATGAAACTTTAAGAACAAATATTGAAAACAACAATCTAAAGAATGTATAGTTTTCAAAATGCCTCCTTTGTTCACCATATTTTTCGAGAATTGTGACTCACTCAAATAAATAGCTACAATAGCCATAAACACCCGATCTCGGCCCGGCACGTAGCACGCTCAAGCCTGCATGCTGTAAACATGTGTCGATTATATGACCGGCTTTGTCTCCGGCCGATTTCAAGTGTTCTACAGGCTAAAATGCTGTAGCTGCGCGTCAACGCTTTCTCTTTTCTCTAAAAAATTGTTCTAAAAGTATTCTCTAAAAATTTTCCGAAATGAAAAATCTCTTACTCTACAACTCTAAACAAACCCTTATTATTACAGAATGCAATAATAAAAATTTGAAGTCGACTTCAATCAAATGAAAAAAATATTTCGTTACATTTGATTTTTACATGCATGCAAATCTACTCACTACTTCCGGAAGCATTCTAAGCATCTCTAATTTGCCTGCAAAATAAATCTCTAAGAATACTCACCTCTAAATCTGTTATCTACCTTTGAACACAAGACACGAGACACAATAAGTCACTTATAAAAAAACACTTTTTATAATCAGAGCTTTTTCGCACAATGGAAGCGTGCCCTGGGCCTATAACCTATTGGAATTCTTGGGTCAGAGGTAAATGACTTTCTACACAATTTAGATTAAATACTCCTGGGCTTTATTTAATACTCTTATACTCTAAACTGAAGAAAAACTCTAGTACACTCGACGTCTAGCAATCGACTACTCTATTGACTCGTGTCGAACAGCTCGAGCGCCCTTTGGGCGCTCGATCCCCTAAACACGTAGATCACATAGAGATGGCGACACTAACCCCGATTTCTAACAAGCACATACTCTGAATAATGTAAAAATTTATGAAACTGCTTGCTAATATCTGGACAGGCCACGCATTGATTAAATAAAGTATTTCCATAGATTTAGTAATCAAAATAAATGAGCCACATGTACTTGCTGCTGCAAGATTATCATCATAAGATGGAAGTCAGTGGCATATCAGTATGGCATTTCAATTCTGAGAATAATACACATACTCGGAACAATATTAATATTTTATGAAACCGCTTGCTAAATGTATGTAAATCATTCTCATACATAAAACGCAGTTCTTCCATAGATTTAGTAAACGAAATAAACAAGCAGGACGCCTTCACAGCTATACGATTTTCATCAAACAATGCATGTCAGTAGGCCATCATTATGGCATTATAATTATGTGAATAAAGCACATACTCTGAATAATGTAAAAATTTATGAAACTTCTTGCTAATATCTGGCCATGCCACGCATTGATTAAATAAAGTATTTCCATAGATTTAGTAATCAAAATAAATGAGCCACATGCACTTGCTGCTGCAAGATTATCATCATAAGATGGAAGTCAGTGGCATATCAATTCCGAGAATAATGCACATACTTCGAACAATTTTTTTTTATCGGGGTTAGCCACCTGCAGCCTTTCGGACCAGCAAGTGCCCTCCTGGGTGAGGACCAAATGTTCAGACGCGCACCACGCCGGACAAGCCGACATTCTATGCCCACACTGGAGGTATTGGGTTTTTCCTCCAGTATAACCTTTCCGGAGAAAAGCCCCCTTTTCGGTTTTACTACTTCCACTCTACTTTTTACTGATCGTGCATCCCTACCTTATCTCCATTACTTTCTAACCTTCCTACCACCGCTTATCACTCGCCCAGGCTGGCGCCTACTATGAGGCAAGGAAAAACTCCAGGTGAAAACCCGCCTCGAAGCTGCCAGAGTCTTAGGTACTACTATTTCCGTTGAAAATCAACTCCGCAAAAATCCAAGTGATTTCACTGGGAATCAAATCCACGACCCTCGAACAACGTTGTTTCTGTGACTAGCATGCTAACCACTGAACCAGCGCCGCTTCCTTACTTGGAACAATATTAAAAATAAATAAAACTGCTTACTAAATATATGGCCAGGCTACTCATTGATAAAACACAGTATTTCCATAGATTTAGTGATTGAAATAAATTTGGAGCCAATCCTTACTGCTGAAAGGTTTTCATGAACAAGAATGGACATCTGTTGAGTATGAATAAATCCAATCACAATTCTGAGAATAATGCACGTACTCTGTACAATATTAAAATTTAATGAAACTTCTAACTATATGGACAGGATACTCATTAATAAGAGAAAGTCTTTTTTATAGTTTTAGTAATCATAATAAATAAGTCGCCAGTCTTTACCATGCTGAAAAAAACCACAGGAGTGTTTTGTTCTCTTCCTTTATTTTATTTATTGATAATAAGAAGCCTTACCAAGCCCATGTCTTCGTAAATCTTAGAATCTTTTTACTTCCACATATCACTATCCCAATATATTGCACATGTGCCATGTACAATAGCGTCATATGTACACCGTGTAATAACTGTTATACATAATAACTTTATATGATTTTTTCGTGATTTTAGAATTAAGCCACCCGGTTATAAATATTGCAAACTACTAAATTTTAAGCTGCGGCTTGTTCCATGCTGTGTATAAGCATAAATGTTATATGATAACTTTATACCTTTTGTTGAAAAGTGTCACATATGAAAAGTATGTAGTTTGGATTATGTTACAATGCAGTAATTATATTACTCATCATATACATTTGATGTTTATAATAGTGTCATAGATATATAGTATAAAGAATGTTTTACGTAAAAACTTTATAGAATTTTCCTTGGATGTGAATACAGTAATTATATTACTTATCATGCGAATGTGATGTGTATAATAGTGTTATAGGTATGTAGTATAAAGAATTTTTTATGTAAAAGCTTAATAGAATTTTCCTGCGATTTTAGCACTGAACCACCCTATTATAAATATTCAAGCCATACTAAATACTGCGCTGTAGCTTGTCCTATGCCATGTATAAGCATGTTTTATAATAACTGTATATCCCATTGAAAAATACTATGTATAAAAAATATATTGTTTGATTAATGTTACAATGCAGTAATTAAATTCCTCATTATGCGCATGTGTTGTATATAATAATGTTATAAATATGTAGTATAATAAGTATGTTTTACGTAAAAACAGAATTTTCCTGAGAATTTAGCACTGAGCCACCCTGTTATAAATATTAATTGAACTAATAGTATGAATTCATACTTCATATATTTCTCTTTTCATGGCTTGCTTTCTTAGATTTATTCTCTCATTTATTATAATAATCTTTACAAGCCCATGTCTTCCTAAATTTTAAAATACTATTTTTTTATATCGCTTATTTCACAAAATCACAATATATTGCACAGTGTTATAAGTATGCAGTAAAATATAACTAGGTTATACGTAATAACTTTTAGAATTTCCCTGAGATTTCAGCATTGGGCCACCCTGTTGTAAAAAGTATTCCAGTTGTACTAAATTGTGAACTGTAGCTTGTTTTGAGCTGTGTATAAGCATATCTTATATAATAACGAAAAACCATATATTTTATGATATGGTTTACAAGATACATAACAAAAAAAATTAATACCAATTTTTTCACTTTTTATGACCATTAAAAGAAATCCATAACAATAATAGCTGAAAAAAGCTTATATGAAAATTTTATCGGTTAGTTCATCTGAAATAATTTTAACCCTTAAAAGTAAAATATAAATAATGTAGCCATTTGACCATTTTTAATATGAAAAGTAGTGAGGGCTTGTGCCATCTTAATTTTAATTACTATATCTATAAAAGGACTTTATCTGATCAATTAGATTCTTGGACATGTATTTAGTAAGCAACTTCATACATTTTAAATATTGTTCAGAGTATGAAAGATAATCTAAGAATTATGATTAGCTATATATTTATATGCACTACTGACAGCCATCCTTTTTCAAGAAAATCTTTCATCAGTAAGGAATTTCACCGTATTATTATTTTGATTACTAAAACTATGGAAAGACTTTCTTTTATTAATGAGAATCCTAGCCATGTATTTAGTAAGCTGTTTCATCAAATTTTTAATATTGTTCAGAGGATGTAATATTCTAAAATTTCTGATCGGTTCTATTCTTGCACTACTGACGTCCAACCTTTTTTAAAAAAAATTTCAGCGTTATTTGCATGCGCTGTATTTTATTGATTACTAAATCTATGGAAAGACTTTGTCTTATCAATGAGTATCTGGCCATATATTTTTCAAGCAGTTTCATTTATTTTTAATATTGTTCAGAGTATGAACATGGTCTCAGAATTATAGTTGGTTCTATCATGCTTAACTAACGTCTACCGAGTATGTATATTATTTTCAGAATTATGATCAGTCATATTGGCACACTATTAACGTTCATGCTTTTTCATGAAAATCTTTCAGAACTAGAGGCTTCTGCCATATTTTTTTGATTACTAAATCTATGGAAAGTATTTCTCTTATCAACGAAAATGAACATTATTTAAAAAATTATTAGTGGTTCTATTCATGCTCAACTGATATCCATCCTTTTTCATAAAAATCTTTCAGTAGTAAAATCATGCTCTATATATTTTTCATTACTAAATCCATGAAAAGACTCTCTTCTCATTGATAATCCGGACTTATATTTTTCAAACATTTTCATTCATTTTTAATACTATTATTCTCAGAATTATAATGCCATATTGATGTACTACTGACGTCCATCCTGGATGAAAATATTTTGAGAAGCAAAGGTATGCGGCTTATTTATTGTGATTCCTTGACCTTTGGAAAAACTTTCTTTAATCAATGAGTAGCCTGGCCATGTATTTAGCAAGCAGTTTCATAAATTTTTAATATTTTTCAGAATATGAACATGGTCTGAGAATTACGATTGGTTCTATTAATGCTTAACTAACGTCCAACTTTTTTCATGGAAATCTATCAACAGTAAGGGCTCGTACCGTATTTTTTTTATTAATAAATTATGGAAATACTTTCTATAATCAATGAGTATCCTCTGACCATATATTTAGGAAGCAGTTTCATTAAATTTTAATGTTTTTCAGAGTATGCACATTATTCTCAGAATTATGATGTCATATTAATGCCCTGTTGAAAATAAATACATATTGTTTGTACGTATCTTTAGTACGTACTATAAACATATAATTTGCCTGGTCATACGTATTAAAAATACGTACGGATTTGGGACTGACTATTTTAAATTTGTTAAATATAAATATAAGTATTCGATGTCGCCATAAATGGTGTTATTATCCTCATGGTACATTCATTTATGGCTACATCAAATACTTATATTTATATTTAATAAATTTAAAATAGTCAGTCCCAAATCAGTACGTATTTTTAATACGTATGACCAGGCAAATTATATGTTTTTAGTACGTACTAAAGATACATACAAAAAATATGTATTTATTTTCAACAGGTTGCACTACTGAAGTACATGCTTTCCAAAAAAGTATTTCAGCTGTAAAGGCTAGTCCCGTATTTATTGTAATTAATAAATCTTTGAAAACTTTTCTCACTGAGAAAAGTCCTATCCAACCATTTACTTGACACTATGTCAATGTTTTCAATGTTTAAAAATAAGTAAAACAAATAATTAATATATTTATTCAAAATGTAGATGTGATTTTCAACATTATAGCTATTAGAATTTTTGAATTCACAATAGTTAAATTAAAATTATATTCAAATATTTAATTATTGAACGTAGCAAGCTGTAATTAAACTCAGCTTTATTGAAGAAGCACTACAATTGATTTTATAAAACTTTATTTTATAATTAATAAAAGCAAATTTTATTTGTTTGCAAACTGAATAGCTGTATTGGTATAGGAATACCATGATATAGCTATAGAAATCAAATTGCCACGTGATAGAACCCTTTCACTCAGACGAAAAGGATGTCATTCCTAAACGAGATTGTGATTTAGAACTAGAACTTCATTCAATATCTCTACAAATTCTAAAAGATGTTGATGAGTATGCGAGGTCGCATTTATCAGTCTTGTTTGAAGATCAAGATAGCACAATACCCTCTTATTTGATGAACAATAACTCTTCTAATTTGAATCTAGGCCCTGAGATGAATTCTCCTGAAATTCTAAGAGCGTATCATCAAGATTCTAAGATGCTTGGATTGTCTACACCCACATTCCTGAAGAAAAGGAACATTCTAGACACTCTAGTAGAAGATGATTCTGATCGTAGCTTCAAAAATGATTCTCCAGTTAAGGAAAGAACTCAAAAGATGTCCACTTTAAACTATGATTCCGATTCTGACTTTGATGTAAGTCAACTTCTTACTGTCGCCACTGCGAGTCATAAAGGAGATCCTAATACCTTGGATAGTAAACCTAGTGACACAGAATTTGATTTGGGTATAGACCTCATTTGCCACTCTAAAAACAAAGTGAAAAGTAATGTCTGTGACAATTCAAACAGCATATCAAAGGAAGATTCATGTGAGGCATATCAACCAAGTGTTGACGGTGTATCTAAGTATGATGAAGAATCCGGCATGAGCGAGGAAGAATTACCTTTTAGTCCAGAACGTAGATCAACGAAAAATAATTCAAATAATACAGCGAATCAATCATCCGAAAAAAAATTAATAAATCATATGAAAATGATACAGATAACAAAGAACTTGAAGTAGAATTTTTGAAAAAATTGTATGTGCCCGACTCTTCGGATGGCGGAAGCCATTACGTTAAAGAGGGTTGTTGTCCTTACTGCAAAAATGTGTACAAACGACTCGACAGACATTTAAAGACACATAAAGGACAATATAAAACAGTCGATAAATTGTTAAGTTTACCGGCGAAAAGTAAAGAGAGGATGCATATTTTTAAAATTCTTAGATTAAATGGCAATGCAATTTTTAATACGGATCCAGTACTAAATCCGACAGGAAAACTGTTAATCATTAGACGTCGCATTAACACTAAAAATAGAAATAAAAATATCGAAGAAAACAAACCTGAAAATAATGACAAAGAATTTGATAATTTAGATCAAAACAATACAGAAAGCGATGTGATAATAGATGAAAATTTAGTAGAAGCATTAGAAAAAGAAATGATGGAGTACACTGAAAAACCTGATGAACCTACCAATGAAAATAAACAAATTCGTCTAGAGAGAGTAAAATGCGATATTTGCAAAGAGTATGTATCGAGACGCAACATCTCAGTGCATTGTCATCTTCATCACCCCGAACAGTATCCAAAGATTTCAAATTGTAACAGTATTCTTAAGGGTTGTAGGGTAGGATCTGACTACCATCATCCTAATGCTACTAATAGAGTCAAGGAAATCTTTTCCAAGATGCGTGAAACCGAAAGTTTTTGGAATATGAAGTATGATGATACGATCATTTCGTACCTCAATCTCATTTGTGAGCGTTACGATGTCCATGATCAAAATGTATTGATAGCAACACATGGTCGAACACTGGGAACTTTTCTAACCGTCATGAAGAAGCTTAAACCAGCAATAACAGACCTCGCGAATTGTATCGATTCTTCCAACTGGGAATATACCGTAGCAGCAATAAGAAGTATCGCTGGATTTGACGACGAAACTAGAGTATTCAAGTCACCATCTACTACTCAACTTATAGGACTTCTTCTAAAAAATGTCATGAAAGTACTGAAATCTAAATACAATCAATAAAAAGACAAAGCTGGTTATCGTCGAGTATTATCTTTTAACGTAGATTTCGAAACACATTGGCTTCCCATGATTGGAAGCAAAATTGTTTCAAGTCAAAATTATAAAAGAAAAAACCACGAGGGAAAAACTATTGAAGAAGTTACACCCAATGATAAAAATCTGATGATAGAATTTTTATCTCGAAGACGAGATATTTTATTTGATAAGGCGCAGAAAAATTTAAGTAATCAAGTTTATACTGAACTTGCCTCAGTTGAAATGATTTACACTCAATGTTTGAACGGGCGAAGACCCGGAGAGAATAGCCGGACTTCTTTGGATGACTATAAAAATAGAACAATCACAAACCAAGATAGTTCTCATTTCCGAGGCTTATCTCAAGAGCATAAGAAGCAAGCTTTGAAATTTTCAGTGATGAATCTTACAGGACAGAAAACCGAAGGTCTTGATGGTCGCGTGTATCTTGATGCTACAGATGAACGGATAATTGATTTCCTGGTGAAAAATCGGTCCAAAGTTGGTGTATGTACCACAAATAATCATTTATTTGTTTCTCCAAATATGAAGAAAGATAAGCATTTAGATGGTCATTAAGAAATGAAACGGTTGGTTGATGTATGTCATAATAAATTCAGACAATTTGAGAATCGTACCAATGCCACTGCTACAGGCTTTAGAAAGTTCATTGCAACTCAGTACAAAAGACAAACAAATGGAGAACATTCAAAATTGCTTATAAGGCATTTGTCACACACTGAAGCAACACATGACAAATATTATAGAAGTGTACTTCCTCTGGAAGTTGTAAAGGTTACACATATATTGGAAAATATTATATTGTAAAAAACGGAATCAAACGATTCTCAGGAAGTACCTCAGGAAAACTCTGACGAATCTAGCAACCAAACGAACATTCGTAAAAGAAAAGGTATGTTTCTTAAAATAGCTTTTGATTACTTTTATGTTTTTGTTCATATCTTGTTGTAATTGATATTGCTATTATTATTATTATTATTATTATTAAGTTTTACCAAAATGAAAAAATATATCAAATCTTGATTCCATTTTAAAACATCTCCGAAAGCTCTCAAATTACTAAAATGTGTAATATTAACAAAGAGATTTCAAATTTCAAACAGGGCGGATTTCTATGTATCAAGGGGCGGCTGTAGAAGCTGTAGCGTTATCCAAAAATAAGGTTGAAAATAGCAGTTAAACTCATCAGTGTGATTCTCGCAATACCGCATATAAAATAATGATTATTTAAAAAAAAATCGTATTATAAGCTCAAAAACTCAATTAATATAAATTGTGACAAGGCCAACCCGGGAAGACTTAAGAAAAAACTCAACTCTCCGCTTCCTCGCGTCTCGACGGCCTCGACACTATTATTTCTTACCTATTTAATCTCGGAGGGAGCTCCGCGGAAATCACGGCGGTTCGAACGTATGGCTCGAATAATCAAACCTCTCGATTATAACGTATCTCAGTGGCTTTATTAAACAATTATTTACAAGATTTGCTCTTGCGCAACAAGCTGGCTTGCTATCTCGCTCGCTCCCATACAAACGCGCTCGACACAGTAGCGCTCTCGCTCTGTCTCTCTGTCTCTCTCTCTCACACACACACTCGAGTATACGCGCTCGCAACGATGGCGCGCTCGCTCCATCTCTCTCGCTCACTCAGATCCTCACGCACGAGGCCTCGTGCCTCGCCGCGGAGACGTTCCGTCTCTTTCTCTCTTGCGCGCTCGTTCTTCACGGCGCCAACAAGGTCTTGCGGTTGATCTACCGACTGATGCCCGAGCTATCGGCGTCAGCTGTTCCTCTGCGCTCGAAAAATCTCTCTCTGGCGCGCACACAAAGAGAAGAGCTCGCTGCTCTGCCTAATGAATCGATGGCTCGATGCTTTCTCTCTCGCTCTCTCTCTCTCCTCTCATCCGTGTTCGCATTACTTACAGTTCGCGGTCTCATCTGGTCTGGCTCCAGCTCCGGCTGTCGACGTCGTCCCACTGTTCTCATCTTCTTCCTCGCCACTCGTCCTCTTCTTTCTCAGTTTATCCTCGTACTCGTCTTGCCTATGTCACAGCTCAGGTCGATATTAGCCGATTTCTGGACTAATATCCGACGGTTTGGCCCCTCGACTTTCTGCTCGCGCCGCGTCTCCTCTCGCAACGTTACCTCTCCTCAGCTGGCAACGGCTTCACTCGATCGTCCAAGCGCCTAAGTTCTCCCAAAACAAGCTGAAAAACAACTCCATGAATCTTCCAACTGTTAGCTTATTGGATATTGGTCCATTTATTAGTTACTCAATATATAAGACAAGTGACAGCTTGGAGTCGACTTCAAAATTTGTGAAAATATTCGTTCATATACTATTTTATGACTGTTTTTAAGATTATTATACGATTTATCTTGTTTTAAGTAAACATTGTTTTACACTAGTGGAAAAATTAAAAGATCAAAAAAAAATTCTGAATTTTTAGAGGTTTTTTAAATGGCTGTATTTCCCTTAAAAATGGTCGTATCATGATTTTAAAAAAAGCATTTTAAAGCTTGATGTATCTAGTTTTAAGATCGTACAATGATACAATTTTTCAAGCATCACGTACCGCGCAATCCTAAGAAATACTAAAAAAAATTTTTTCTCAAAATTTTTTCGATTCTTTTTTATGGTCCACCAACTTGGGAAAAATTTTTCGAATTTAACCACCATATGTGTCGAATAACTTGTTTATGCAGCTTCAATTTGTTTTTTTAAAACTTCGATTCGACCACTTCTCGCTGAGATATCGAGCTTTGAATGGAAAGATCTTTTTTCTCTTTAATCATCAATATCTCAGCAACCGCTTATTGTACAAGAAAATGAAGGAGGGTTTTGAAATCTTGAATAAATCTACCACAAAAGTCAGCGATAGTTTTTTCAAAAAAAAATTTTCTTTAGTCTTTACATTAATTCGAAAAAGCAAGAAAAAAATGGCTTTTGGTGGCTTTTCGGATAATCAGGCGTTTAGTTGGAAATATCGCGTAAACCTGTAATGTTAAGTGTGCCTTTTACAGTTCAATATGCCCACAAAAATCTCACAAAGTTTCAATTTGATCCATCAAACCGTTTTTTTGTTTCTTTCGATCGAATTTCAAAAAAATTAAAGGATCACGACTTTGACGGTAAATGATCATAATCTTGACCAAAATAAAAAAAAATGTTTTTTTCAGTCTTTGACTGCAGTTTTATGGATAGAAATGTTCAAATTTATTAAAAAAAAAACATTTCAAAAAAAAAAAATTTTTTTTTTCTTAACTGCAGAAAATTTTAATCAAAAACCACCGCCGGCATTCGCATTACCCAAAGCGTACCACGCGGAGATTGCCCGGTCGGATTTACGCTTCTTGCGTGTGTGTCTGCATATGTGTATCTGTATGTGTGTTAGTGTGTTTCTTTAGGAGAAATGAGACCCAGAGGCTCGTCAGTTCCTTCGTATTTAATGACTCCAAACTCATTCTCCAAAGAGTGTGTGGGTGACTGTGTATGTTAGTGTGTTTCTTTAGCAGAAATGATACCCAGAGGCTCGTCAGTTCCTCCGTATTTAATGACTCCAAACTCATTCTCCAAAGAGTGTGTGGGTGTCTGTGTATGTTGACGTCTCTTCGTCTGTCCGTTCGTCCGTATTGTTAATAACGGGTATTAGCACCCATGTTCTCAATTACGACTGCCAAGCGTTCAGCCATATTGATGCAGCGGGCAATCTGAGGTTACGGGATAGTGTTCCAAATGCACAGAAGTGCACGCTCTAATGCGGCCAAGTTCTGCAAATTTGGATACTCTCTGCGCAAACGACGACCCATTATGTCCCAAACATGCTCGATGGGGTTAAGATCTGGGCTCATTGGTGGGTGCCAAAGCAGAGAGATGTCATACCGTTCAAAAAAGCGTCTGGTGATGTTGGCCGTATGTGGACGTGCGTTATCTTGCATTAGAATAAATGCCCTCTGTCGTTGCCATCTGCGCAGTACAACTGGCCTCAAAATTTGGTCAATATAGCATCTAGCTGTTAAGTTTTCACGCACAATCAGCAGAGGTGTTCTCCAATTTCGCGAAACGCCGCCCCAGACCATGACTGATCCACCGCCGTAGGCAACAATCGGACAGACAAAGTTCTGGCGAAAACGTTCTCCACGACGACGCCAAACAAGGGGACGTCAGTCGCTCCCATGAAGGTTGAAGCGGGATTCGTCGGTGAATAAAACGTTTCCCCATTGTCTTAATTTCCAGGCTCGATGTGCGTTTGCATACGCTAAACGAGCTCGGCGATGTCTTGCTGTCAACAGTGGTACACGATTAGGATGGCGTGCATTTAACCCAGTTTCACGAAGACGGTTAATGACTGTCCGGGAAGAAAGAATACGGAATTGATGTCGCTGTCGCTGTCGCTGTCTTTGTCGCTGTCGCTGTTGCTGCTGTTGTACCCGATTTGGGAAATTTCTTACCACGATGTTCGCATTGATGAAAGGCTCACGTCGAACTTGTCGGACAATTGCCCGATCATCACGAACAGTCGTGACACGATGACGACCTTGTCCAGGACGACGAGTGTATTGGTTCATCTCCTGGTATCGAGCATTCATTCTGGATACGACAGATTGACTAACACCCATCCGATTGGCAACATCACGTTGACTGTAACCCTCTTCAAGCAGAGTGATTAAGCGAGCAACCTCCGGCTCTGTTAAATGCCGTCTTACCATGATAAGAAATCAAAATAAAGTTTTGATTTACGGAAATTTATTAAATTTTTTTTTTTTGCAAAAGGAGTAGTTTTGAAAAAAACTTTTTTTTTTAGCGTTGTAAGAACTTACGAAAATTAACAATAAGCAATTTCTGAAAAACGTGTAGATCGAGTTCGAAATACGATTGGGTATTTAAACTTCATTTTAAATTGAATTAAATGTTTGAGTCAATTCAGTTTACAAAGCAGAAAAATCATGGAATGCAACAACAGAATCATGTTGAGAATGATAAAATATTGTTCTTTTAAATTTTGTGAAATCAAGAAAAAAAAATTTCATAAAAAATTTTTTTTTTATTTTATTTTTGAAAAAAAAATTTTTTTTAATCTTTTTTTTCCAATAAATTTGAACACCTCTATCCATAAAACTGCAGTCAAAGGCCGAAAAAAACATTTTTTTTCATTTTGGTAAAGATTATGATCATTTACCGTCAAAGTCGTGATCCTTTAATTTTTTTTTAAATTCGATCGAAAGAAACAAAAAAACGGTTTGATGGATCAAGTTGAAACTTTGTGAGATTTTTGTGGGCATATTGAACTGTAAAAGGCACACTTAACATTACAGGTTTACGCGATATTTCCAACTAACCGCCTGATTATCCGAAAAGCCACCAAAGGCCATTTTTTTCTTGCTTTTTCAAATTAATGTAAAGACTAAAGAAAAATTTTTTTTTGAAAAACTATCGCTGATTTTTGTGGTAAATTTATTCAAGATTTCAAAACCCTTCTTCATTTTCTTGTACAATAAGCGGTTGCTGAGATATTGATGATTAAAGAGAAAAAAGATCTTTCCATTCAAAGCTCGATATCTCAGCGAGAAGTGGTCGAATCGAAGTTTTAAAAAAAACAGATTTAAGCTGAATAAACAAGTTATTCGACACATATGGTGGTTAAATTCGAAAAATTTTTCCCAAGTTGGTGGACCATAAAAAAGAATCGAAAAAATTTTGAGAAAAAATTTTTTTTAGTATTTCTTAGGATTGCGCAGTACGTGATGCTTGAAAAATTGTATCATTGTAAGATCTTAAAACTAGATACATCAAGCTTTAAAATGCTTTTTTTAAAATCATGATACGACCATTTTTAAGGGAAATACAGCCATTTAAAAAACCCCTAAAAATTCAGAATTTTTTTTTGATCCTTTAATTTTTTCCACTAGTGTATATGCGATATTATGACAGTCACGCTGATGAGTCCAGATGCTAGTTTCAGACTCATGTTTTTATTTCAAGTGTTTATTTTCAGATTAAGTTTCCGAGCATCTTTCTAGACATATATTATATTACATTACATTATACAGGGTGATTCAAAAAGACCGGGACACCAGCGTAACTCCAAAAAAACGTTTTTTACAAAAAAATGCTTCGAATAAAAGTTGTGGGGTTTAAAAAGATGCACCTAACGGTGACCTTGCGTTTGACCTTGAGGTCGAATTTCAAGGTCATTAGTAAGTCAATTTTGAAATCAACTGTATCACTTTTCAAGTCACTTTGACCCTACAACATGGAAGTATATCCGATCATAGAACTTCATGCTTTTTCTACTCGTATCATCAAAAAATGGGGGTTTCATTAGAAAAAATTAAATTGACTTACTAATGACCCAGAAATTTGACCTCAAGGTCAAACGCAAGGTCACCGTTAGGTGCATCTTTTTAAACCCTACAACTTTTGTCTGATAATTATTATTGAATAGGCGTTCCGTGAAAGGTATTAGGTCACAGTACAAGTTAATGTTGAAAACAATCGTATGACCTTTGGGGTCACTCTGCCCCCATAATATAGGGGTATATTTGAACGTAGAATTTTATGCTCTTTCTAATCCCGCTGTCAAAAAAAAGGGTTTCCATTTAAAAAAACTAAGTTGACCTTCAAATGATCTTGAAATTCGACCTCAAGGTCAAACGCGAGGTCACCGTTAGGTGCATCTTTTTAAACCTTACAACTTTCATTTGAAGCATTTTTTTGTAAAAAAACGTTTTATTGAAGTTACGCTTGTGTCCCGGTCTTTTTGAATCACCCTGTATAATGTAGATAAATTAAATTATTCATTATTATACATTTGTTCACCTAATAATACTGTTTACAGTCTTCATTTTACTTTCTCTATTTCTATAATATTTAATTCAGCTAATAAATTCATTTCATCCGCGTCGAAACTGTCCAGAATTTCCTCTTGTCTAGTATCAACCCTTCTTCTTGAACCTTACTCATTTCTTCTTCAACGTCTGCCATTGTTACATTAAATAGCATCGAGCTTAGCGTGCATCCCTGTGCCTTACCACCTTGAACTTTCGAACTCGCCTATCACTTTTTCCTCCATCCTTATATATGTCCCTTATTTTTCTTCTTATTCTCTTGCTAATGGCCAACTTCTCCTTCATCTTCCATACCTCTTTTCTTCTGATTTGATTAAAAGCTGCTTTCATCTTCTTTTTTGAATTCCGGCTACTACCACATTACAATCCAAATTTAGCTTTACGTTTCTAGATTATATTTATATATTACGCTGTTTCTCTTCTACACTGATAGAAAGGATGATATTCATGGTTAAGTATGCTCATTAATAATTAACGATTGATGACTTTGGAGGAGCACATACTCATTTCATTCAAAAACATAATATATAAAATCAAAAGATGAAATTTTCTTATAGAAAAAAAAATCGTTATGTTAATATAAGAAAGTTAGATGTAATATAGAATGGGAAGCAATGTTTTAGTAAATACTTAAAGCTCTTAGGCTACACATACAGATTACCATTTCTTTTCGTGTTATCATCTATCAACTATTCAACTGACTTGTAATACGTCGGTTTCAAAACTCTCTCTAACATGAACGGTTCGTTTAATGCAAATCCTTTCTATCAGTGTTGGAAATTATTATTTTGATTTCGAATTATCTTAATTTCTAAATGAGAGTTATGAAGTACTTCACTAATTTGTTTCTTATTACAGCTACATCAAGAAGTCGAAGATCATGGACTACTGAGGAAATCACAAATTTCGAGATTGCCTTCAGCCAAGAAATAAAAGATAGAAAGTATCCTTCACAAAAGAAGATATTTAAAACAATGGAAGAATATCCGTGTCTTGCCAACAAAACCAGAGCGATAATAACATTAAGGTTACAGAATATTTTTAAAAATAAAGAAAGGCAGTTCAGCTAAAAAATGTTATTTACCTAGATTAGAGTAAAAAAAAGGCATTATTTTGCATGTTTTACCTCTTTATATTTTATAGTTCTTGATTATCCGTACATAACCAAATTAACAATTGGTACAATTCTTGATTGTAAAAGTCAAACATGTTTGAAAACATTATCTATAAGTATCCGTGCCTTTAAAAAAAGAAAACAGATATTTAACAGATATTTATAACTATTATAATGTAGGATAAAAAGAGTTCAAATATAACGACTGATCCAGTTGTGACTCTGAAAAAATGTGATAAATTAACTCGTCATTCAAGTGGTGCTTGAATACTTATAAGTTACTTATATTATATTTTAACAAAAAATATGTAATATTTTTCTTTGAAAGTAAGAGCTCACATATTTTAAAATCTTTGTGCCTACAAAAAAAGAAAACAGATATTTAACAGATATTTATAACTATTATAATGTAGGATCAAAAGGGTTCAAATATAACGACTGATTAAGTTGTAACTCTGAGAAAAAAATGGGATAAATTGACTCGTCATTCAAGTCGTACTTAAATACTTACAAGTTACTTATTTTATATTTTAAGTCAGAACATTATAACTATTATAATCTAGGATCAAAAGAATTCAAATATAACGACTGATCCAGTTGTGACTCTGAAAAAATGTGATAAATTAACTCGTCATTCAAGTGGTGCTTGAATACTTATAAGTTACTTATATTATATTTTAACAAAAAATATGTAATATTTTTCTTTGAAAGTAAGAGCTCACATACTTTAAAATCTTTGTATTAACATACATATTGTGATGATAACAAATTGTGAACCCAAAGTTTAGTGTATTTACATAAGTACCCTATTGAAAAATCTCACGTGAGATCTCACATGAGATCTCACATGAGATCTCAGGTGAGATCTCATGCCAAAATCTCATCTGACCAATTCTTTGCTTATCATAGGTTGTAAGCCCTTCTTAATTGATTAATAACATTTTTTGAAAAATTTGAACTTAGAAAATTTTTGGGAAATTCGGACTTAGAAAATTTTTTGAAGTCTATATTTTTTTCTAAGTCCGAATTTCCCAAAAATTTTCTAAGTTCAAATTTTTCAAAAAATGTTATTAATCAATTAAGAAGGGCTTACAACCTATGATAAGCAAAGAATTGGTCAGATGAGATTTTGGCATGAGATCTCACCTGAGATCTCATGTGAGATCTCATGTGAGATCTCACGTGAGATTTTTCAATAGGAATTATCATACATTCAGATTAATAAATGATTTTATTACACCTTTATAATTTGTTATTGTACCAGTAATCACAATCGAGTTGCTCCAAATTTTTCGAACAACGCCCTAAGCCTGCGCATAAATTCACTTCCTGAATAAACTCGTTACCTCAAAAAGTAGAATTCTAAATACAACCGTCCCGTAGTGACGATCGCATGGCAAATTGACAATATCTCCGAATATAAAAATTAGTATGCGATAATACTCGAGAAGTAATGTTGGTATAAGAAGATAGCATTCAGAATAATTAAACTCGAATATTTAATATTAAATAATATACAGATAAATGTTCTAATTAAAACCATCCTTATTTTAGCTGATTCCCAATAGAATGCTAGGTTATCCCGGGCTCGCCCGACACCCAATTGCTGTTACACTAATTGCTACTCACAATAAAGAACTAGATGACGAGAACGATTATCATAGATTTAGGATCCAATTATAATTATATTCATAATACCAGTGAGTCTCTATTATTTCCTTTGTCGAAAAATTCAAAGTGACGAAAATCCGTATTGATCAGATTCAGAATCATACGGTTTAGTCGTAGCTAAATAAATAAAACCTTTATTATTTCTTTGCCCGAAACGCGATTGCCCTTTCACTACACGCTCCTCCCAACGAGCACTAACGGGTTGCGTAAGTAACTAATAAATATTTTGCTAAATATATTATTCTTGAAGAAATACGTGTCGAGAATGATTATCATAGATTTATCATTCAATTATAACTATATTCGTAAATCACTACATATTGTAGAACGCCCACCAACTTTTCAACTATTGATGAAAATCAGAATCGTATGGATTACGAAATTTATTATTATTATTGTATTCTCTCCAGACAAAGTTCAATACACGAAACCTCGTTAATTATTTCTTTATCCGAATCGCGATTGCCGTTTCATTATACGCTTATTATCGAGCGCGAACAGATTTAGAATCGTACAGTTTACGCAATTTATTTTTATAGTAATTTGTTTAGGCATTCTGCTTCGTACACGAAAGCTATTTCATTACTTCATAGTCCATATCCCCAATGCCCTTTCACTATACGCTTATCATCGAGCGTGAAGAGTTTATAAATTCTTTCTCCGAATTCCGATTGCCCTTTCATTATACGCTCTCCGCATCGAGCGCGAACGAGTTGTGTTGGTAATTAATAAATATTTTGCTAAATATAGCATTCTTGAAGATGTAGATGGCGAGAACGCTTATCATAGATTTCGCTTTCCAATATATTAATTATATTAATGATAGCAGCGAGTCTATAATTGTTCCCCTTATCAAAAAATTCAAAGTAACAAAAATTACTATAGATTAATTGTAGAACGCCCTCCAACATTTCAAGTATTGATCAGATTGAGAATTTTATTGTTCTCGCAATTTATTATTGTAGTAATTTATTCAGGCTTTCTGCTTAGTACACGAAAACTAGTTTGTTAATTTTTTGTCGGAAACCCGATGGCTCAATCATTATATGCTCGCACAACGAGCACGAACAGGTTGCGTAAGTAACCAATAAATATTTTGCTAAATATATTTAGTAAAATATAATAGTATATATTCATCATTTAAGACGAATTTATGTTGTGTCCACTATTCTTTCTGTATAAAAAATTTTAAGAAACGGATGTAGAATATTTGACATTTACTGATATCTCGAATATTTATCTGGTTTTGAATTATATGATGTAGTCGTTAATTTTGTAATCGTAGTTGCATCTATAGTCGTGTCTGTTTGTATTGGAAAAATAAGGATTTAGAAGAAAATTATTTAGAAAACTTACTACATTAGGTGCTTCCTTATTCATATACCTACCCATCATTGACCCTCTTGCAGTTGTTAGAGTCTAGAAATCGTGTAGACCGTAATAGTAAATGCCTTTATTACAATATTTATATTTATATTAATTGAATTAGGATTAGGACAAAAATCTTGATTAACTCTTAAAATAATATATTCTTAAAGAAAATAAAGTAATTTATATATTAGTTTATTATTAAGTTAATGTAATTCTATCTTCACAATGTGCGTATCTAATGTAGATAATACATTATAAGTCTTGGTTCTCATAAAGCACCAACTTTATCACACAGGATGGACATTTACATTCTCCAAATTCAAAATATTCTGGCCCGTAGTTAAATGTTATTTCTTCTCCTTCATTTATGTCAGTTATTGCTTAAAGACAAATTTCTCTTTTTAACTTATTGCAATATGTTTTTACATTTGGACGGCAGCTATGATTAACATAAGTTCCAAGTCCAAGCCACAAATGTCTTGATGATATAGAAAAATCAAGACCGTATTCGATAAGATATTGTAATTCATCTTTATTCAATTTAATAGTGTACTTATTCAAAATATGTAGAATAGAATTCTTTGGCCAGAACTTTGTAGCGCATACCTTTGCTCCTTGACAATGATCTCTCGGATAACTGAAATTATATTGAGAATAAATTATATTAAAATTATTCGGAAGTAAGTGAGAATTAAGTTGTAAAAGGTAATTTAATGAGCCTAATGGAAAAAATTTAATAAAAAATGCAAAAGCGTGCTAAAATAATGCTGTAAAGTTTAATGGAAAAAATTTAATAAAAAATGCAAAAGTGTCCTAAAATAATGCTGTAAAGTTTTTTGATACGGTATGCGCAAAATGCAATTTTACGTACTTAGCAACTTTTTAAAATCGCATTTGCGCCTGTATAAAAAAATATCGTTCGGTACATGTGCGACAATTGGTTCTACACTCATGAGTTTATCACCCTCTCTTCGCTCGGGCGACAAACCATTCACTCGTGTAGAATCAACTTTTACGCACTTGTATCGAAATATACTATTATTATTGTCATACTTCTACACCTTTTGAAACATTCTTTGCTTATTTATTTGACTAACCAGCTTTTATTTTATTTTATTTAATGAAAAATTTCAAAATTAATTTTGAATTCAAAATTTACTTTGCGCACGCGTTAGGAAAACAGCTACTTTGCGCATGCAAAACAAGCACGTGAAGGCGAGTTTTGCATACTCCGTTAAAAAATAGATTAATCGTCTGATATTTAGCAGATATATCAGCTAAAAATCAGCTAATTATTCAAATGAAAATCAATATTTTAATATCAGCTAATAAATTACCATAATATTCAGTTGATTTACTAGTTGATTCATTAGCTGATTATTACCAAATAATGTGTCTGTTCGTTTTCAGAAATATTGAAACATACATTGTTATCATATTACCTGTTGCACAACTGAACTGTGAGGCCAGATCCTTTCTTAAGAAGTTTCAAGTAGGGCATAAGTTGACGTTTGAACTTGAAGTAAGGGAATGATGTTTTTCGTAATGTTTTACTAACAAGTATCGCCAAATTGTTAACTGTTGTCTTTTCCGTTTGTTCGTGTTGACAAAATTTATCAATCTCTTTTCTTACATTATTTTTGAAATCTAAATTCTTTGAAATAGTTTCAAATAGTTTTAAATTCATTTTATGTGTTATTGTCTGGTTAAGAAGATATAAGTCTACGGTAATAAAATTAGCAATGTCGTCAACCGTGCACAATTCTGTTACTTGTTTTCTTAATGCTGCCTCAAACCTAAAATGAAAAATTTGAAAATTAATAATTATTGATAAATATGTTAAACCCGATTTGATATGTTAAACAGATGGACTATTAAGAAAGTCCTACGTACGTTGCCGATTTGGTAGGTGACTCAATGGTTTCGATAAAATTTGCTTTTTGCTGCTAGAAAAATATTCAAATTGTAAATTTTCTCCAAGCAACTTGTAAAACTCAGAATACAAGGAGTGTGTTACATTTAAAAAATAATTCATATAAAAATAATTAATATAAAAACTATAGAAAATATCAACTTGTGTAAAATACGTTTTTACCCACTAGTACGTAAAATACTATCTTTAATGTATGATATGATTTTATGCACTAGTTGTATGAAATACTATTATTTATTTTATATGACCAACTGAATGATTTTCCCTATAAAACCAAAAATAATCGGTAAAATAAATAGATTGCAAATATTTTATCCAAATTAAAATCACTTGTATTCCTTGTGTTCAAAACTCAGCAAGTAATTTGTGTAGAAAGTTTCATGTTCAGAGTAGGGTCACCAGACTTGTCACTACGATTTGAGATTATAACGCTTATAATATTATTTAAGTTTATGCAAAGATATTTTCGAACACCTCATTATTTCATTAAATAATTGCAGAAAAGAAGCTAGTTACCGAAAGAACATATGACGAAAAATCGACGGGTTTGGTCACCCTGGTTCAAAGTTGTTACTCTTACTGTAGAAGATCATGAAATTTCAGGTTATATCTTCACATCGAAATATGAGGTTACTGCTTGAACATATTATTGTACCACATCGAAATTGTAATTTGACGTGATTGTCAGCTCTTGTGTGGTTTCATGGATATACAAATTGAACAAATCAGATGAATTAATACATCTACACCTACATCATTATTATATATTATAATGATAATTATTAATATAATATATAAGAATGATGTAGGTGTCGCAAAAAGCAAAAAGCAACAAGCGAAAAATAATTCAACCTTTAATTTATTTTTTCCTTGTTGTACCATTAGAGTATTTTACCATATAAAAAGATATAATTGAAAAGTTCCATAAAAAACATTCATTAATAAAATTTTAATAATCATTTTCTTGTTAAAAATTTCGATATGAAAATACAGGTGACATCAGATATGAGATTATTTGGAAGGGTCAATTTATTAATTATTTTCTAAGAATGAATCAAGATTCAAGCAGTATTTAGCAAGCCAAGCAGCAAAACTAAGCGTGAAAATTCATTAATTCTGTTAGGGTTAGAACCTTCGTGAATATCGATTCATTGTATTGAATTTCATAAAATTTTTATACTATGGTGAAATTTACCTTCATAGAATGCATCTTCGATATCTACCAATGATGCCATATGACATAACTCGTTCTCTAATACAATGTTATCTCGACAACGTTATCTCGACATAATATTTTGAATTCTTTAATTTTTTGATTTATAATATACCTATACGGTATAAGTAAATTCAGTATTGCATAATGCCTATCTTTTATATCTTTATCATAAATCATTTCCAATATATGCCGATGAGTCTGCTGGATAACCTTTTGTCCATTAGTCATGAATATGCTCAAGTTAATATTTCTTGATTTATTTGTTAAATTAAGAATCACCAATTTCTAATCACCAATTTCCGAAGTTTTGTCGTAAAAAATACGGATATAAGAATGAAAATAAATGAAAAATTGTAAATATTTTAAATCTAACAAGAGTTTTAGATAGAAAATTATATAAATTTTTCTCCGTATAAAAAACGTAAATTTATCAATTAATTAATCCCTGGCGAAATAAATTAGTTAATAATTCAGGTTACTGATAGGTTCGAGCCCTATGAAAAATAATTGGTTGCTTATTCTTTCCCTGAATTCATACCGAAATGTCACCTGGTTTACCTTTATCAACTAGTTTTTTCCACCAAGGATCATTTCAATTAATTCATTAAGAAAAGCCGTAATATGTCACTGCCGCTAACTCAAAAGACAATACAAAAACGCTAAGTAATGATGCGAGGCTCATAATCGCAAGAGTCAAGGCCTTTGAAAAACAAAAAATAAGAAAGCAAATACTAGAAGAATTCGATAATAATCTACTTAACGAAGGTGAGCAAGAACTAATAGGAGACAACATCAAACGTGAAAATGCTTTACTGAGAGAATTAAATAAAGAATTAAAAGAAAAAAATGATTTATTGAAACAATTACTAGACAAAGAAAGAAATGAACTGCCGATGGTTAAAAGTAAAACGTTTGCTGATGTTATCTCAAATAATAAAAATAATAGTAAGCCTAAACGTATACCTAGTATTATAATAAATAATAAATCTGAAGAGGAAACCATTGACGATATAAATCAATTGGTATCGCATTACTTGATAAAAGACAAATCAATTCAAACTAAAAAAGTAGTCAAGAAAAAAGATGAAATAATTATAAACTGTTTAAATGAGGAAAGTGTAGGCAAAGCTCATAAATTACTACAAAGTAAGCTGTCAAAATTATGTGATGTCAATAAGGAACAGGTTAATAATCCTAAAGTAAAAGTTGTAGGAATAAACAATTTGGAAAATATGGATGATAAAAATATGGAAAATGACATCAATGAAAGGAACTTTGGAAATTTTAAAAAGAAATGTGTTGTTCTGACTTCCTACAAGAATAACAAAACGAATCTGCAAACAGTGATTCTAGAAATGCCAGCCGAAACATACCAACACATCTGAGAGAACAGTAATAGAATATTTGTAGGTTATCAAAGCTGCAGAGTGTATGATTACTGTAACATTAAACCATGCTTTAATTGTGGCAGGTATGGACACAGTGGCAGAAAATGTAAAAATAATTCTATATGCCTAAGGTGTGCTGGTCATCATAAAACTAAAGATTGTCAAGTAAATAAATTAAAATGTGCAAATTGTAATTATAGCAATGAGCGATATAAAACAAATTTCAGAGTTGAACATATGGCAACAGATAGCCACGAATGCGAAATTCTGCAATCTAAGATCAGAAAGTTCATCGACTTTACCGATTATACGACGCAGCCTGCATTACCAAGGTAAATCGGCAATGCAGTGAGAACATCGGACAAAGGTGTCGTGGCTAAAACTTCTGGAATATCGTCAACGTCACTCCAATCAATCAACGTGAATATAGCAGCAAGACTAAGAAGCAAGAAGCAATAGTGATGGATCAAGACATCAATTTTGAAGAGATAAGCAAGTTTGAATTGGAAATAGACGATATCAAAAAACTTAATAAAGCAATAATGAAAAAAAAGAACGTAATGTTGTGTGTGAATATAAGGAGTTTGAATGCAAATTTTGAAAAGCTGGAAGTTTTCATTGAATGTTTAGTAAGAAAACCATGTATAATTGTATGTATGGAAACTTGGAAATTGCAACATTCTCAATACTATCAACTGCAAGGTTATGAAAGTTGTTACAATGAAAGTTATATAAATAAGGCGGACGGCGTCATGATATATATAAAAAATAATATTTATTATAATACTAGAATAGATGTTGTTGATAGATTGAGTGCTGTAAGTACTGACATTAAACTTATATCCGGAGAGGCAATAAGAATATCTGCCATATATAGGTGCCATGATATACCAAAGTCTGAATTTGTAAATAGCGTCAAAAAGTTTTTAGCAAAAAATAGAAATATTAATAACCACTGCATTTTTGGAGATTTTAATATAGATATATTAGAAAATAATATGGTAAATAATGAAATGAGTGAAAAAATAATTAGTCAGGAATTTTTAATGAATTATCTAGAACTTGAATATATACCATACTTTAGAGGAATTACACGACCCTCCTTAAATAATGAAAATGGCACGTGCATTGACAACTGTTTCGCTAGAACTAAAACCATCAATATTGATTCTTTTAAATTGAATAATCCGTTTAACGATCACTATCCATTAATCATAAGTGTTAATGAGAACACACTACAGAAAGATGGCGAAAAGGATAACAAATACATAAATTACAGGAAACTAAAAAAGTATGCTGAAAAACTGGATTGGCAATCATTGCTGACCAAACAAGATCCCAATGAAGCAGTGGATAATATGATACAGATGTCACATAACTGTCTTGAAAATGCTACATGTTGCAAAAAAAAACAATAGAAAAAATAAAGGTATACTGCCGAGAAAAAACTGGATAACCAAAGCTATCCAAGTGTCATGCGGTACTAAAGAAAATATGTATAATCTATGGAAAATGAACCCAACTAACTTAGTTTTAAAAAATGAATACAAAAATTACGAAAAAATTTTGAATAAAGTTATAAAAGATGCGAAATACAAATTTGAGAATAGTGAAATAAAAAAAAATATTGGCAATCCAAGACAGTTGTGGAGTATTATCAACACAAAGATTGGCAAAAAATCTCAAAAAAACAAGTCACTTGATTACCTAATCGTAAATGGTCAAAAGGTTGAAGACAAATATACTATAGCTAATCACATGAATAATTATTTTTGTAAAATAGGTATTGATTTAAGTAATAAGATTCAAAATTTAGATACAGAACTAAAACCCCCAGATAAAAATAATAAATCAATTTTCATCTACCCTACTAACAATTTTGAGATTATGAAAACTATTAATTCGCTGAAAAATAAAACTGGAGGTGTTGATAATATTAATGCTAAAACAATTAAGACAATTGCAAATTATATTGCGGAACCATTGACACATATTTTTAATGTGTGTATACAACAAGCCACGTGGCCAAACGCTTTAAAACAAGCGGACATAGTTCCTATATACAAGGCTGGTGATAGTTCCTGTGTATCAAATTACAGGCCGATATCGCTGATATCAAATATAGCCAAGATCTTTGAAAAAATATTATATAATAGATTGTTTAATTTCCTAAAGGAATGTAATATTATATCTGATAAACAATTTGGCTTTGTTAAAAATAGAGGAACTACGGATGCTTTAAATTACATCTCAAACATTATATATAATAATATAGACAAAAGTACTCCGATAATAACTACATTCTTGGATTTAGCAAAAGCTTTTGACACAGTAGATCACAAGAAACTTTTAGATAAATTAGATAGGTATGGAATAAGAGGTAGTGCTTTTGACCTAATAAATAGCTATCTTTCAGGTAGAAAACAATGTGTTAAAATCCAAGACTGTAAAAGTGAATATAAAGATATAACTATTGGTGTCCCGCAAGGGACCATATTAGGACCATTATTTTTCATACTTTATGTTAACGACCTACTGAGGGATATGCAGAATGATACAATTGTGTCTTATGCCGATGACACTGATATCATTGCTAGTGATAGCACGTGGTCTTCTGCCCAGGACAAAATGAACAAATATCTTAGCGATGTAGCAAAGTGGCTTACTGTAAATAAATTATCTCTAAATGTTAAAAAAACGGTTTATATTGTCTATGGCTGCTACTGTGATAGTGTCCCGGACAGTCTAAATATAGAGATAGGAAATACTAAAATAGAAAGAGTAGAAAGCCATAAATATTTGGGATTAATTTTTGATTATAACATGAAATGGGATAAACATGTTGATTATATAGTAAAAAAAAAACAAAATATTTAATTTTTATTTTTGCGAAAATAAAAAAAAGAATAGATAACAAAACATTAATGATGATGTATTATGCTTTTTTCCAAAGTTTAACTAACTACGGCATAATAGCCTGGGAAGGAGCGTACAATAATTGTTTAAATTTGATACAAGGAATTCAGAAGAAACTATTAAAAATTATAAACAGGGATCAGTTTCAAATACAAGACCCTCCTCTTACTGTAAGGCAACTTTTCCAATTGGAGGCTATTACATATCATTACTATAGTTTAAGAGAAAAATATAGCACAAGTTCTAGCAATACTAGGAATAAGAGTATACAATTACCAAAAAATAAGAAAGCTGTGAACAGAAAAAACAGCTATTTCGTAGCTGTAAAAGTGTACAACACTTTAACGAATGATCTTAAAACTTTAGGAGGTAACAAAATCGCAATTAAGAAAAGACTAAAAAAGTTTATAAGAGAAAATTATGGATAGCGTTATTTGAAAATTGTATGCATCGTTACTTAACTTACACAGGAATTTATTAAACAGATTATCAAAAAGATGCTGTATCATCTTTTTGTTATTTTTTAGATTAAGTTATAGATTCTAAGATTATCTGTACCATACCTATGTACAGGCAACTAAGTTTGTCTCTATAGGATGCTTTTGATAAGCATATGTATATGGTAAATAAAATTAAAAAAAAAATATATATATATATATATGTGGGCCTTGTGGGCATTTTGAATGCGCCAATATAAACGAATATTTCGTAAACTTGTGGATATAAAGCTGCAATAGGACGATATTTGACAATATTTTTAATAAATATTCATGAATAATACAGTTGTGTGACGGTATATCCCTTATTTACCCATAAAACATTAATTGACTACATTTAGAATTTTATATAAAAATATGCAATCACGTATTGCAATGCAATCAATTAATCCGTAATATGTATTTAATGATTGGCGCAATCAATAAGGCAATCATAAATTAATATATTATTACTTTGCAATTTAACACTGAATAGAAACTTTTTTTTGTTGATTATCTGAAACTGTCACGATCCTAGCGGAGAAATTTAGAAGCCGGTCAAGAACACCGTCTAGCTTATTGTATGTTCTCCGTTCCTCGCCTCGTGTTCTTTTTTATCTATGTAAAATTTGGAAAATAGCTCGCGAAGAAAATTCATTCGTTGCATGCATATGTAAACAAAAGTTTATCAGTGTAGAAAAAATAAAAAAAACAACAGATATATGGGCAAAGTTGTTAAATCAATGTACGCCTTAGTGCGTACTTCTCCAAGAAAAGAATATTTGGTCTTAAGAACCAATTATTTATCCAGAATGAATACAAAATATCATATATACAAATTGAAAAAGAAAACCAGTAATGTGTGAGTTGATGGCATATAACGGTAAGTAATTTATAATTCTATTATATTGCTATTTGTTTTAATTATATCTTCACACGAAGAAAAATGTTTGTTGGTTGACTAGAGCTAACAGTATAAAACATAAATGTATTGTATTTTTTGTACTAGTTGAAGTTTCAAACATGACAGTAGCAGATAAATTTTTAAGCTACTGACTTTTGCACATTCCATGTTACGTTGTGTTTATAATTCCAATCTAGTACAGATATTACACATTATTTATTGTTTGCTCAAATATACATGAGCACACCTTGTATAGTTCTAATTACCAACTACCCGTTAAGACCTATTTTTTTGTATATTTGAATGATAGATCTATAGGTTATATATAATATATATATATATATATATATATATATATATATATATATATATAAATATTTATACATGTATGTGTGTGTATACTTAAGATTATGTTAAATAACTTTGTGTCCAGGGAATTCTCGAACATATAGTATGAAGTCATACTTTATACATTTATCTTTTCAGAGTTTGATTTTTTAGTTTTGTTCTCTTCCTTTATTTTATTTATTGATAATAAGAAGCCTTACCAAGCCCATGTCTTCGTAAATCTTAGAATCTTTTTACTTCCACATATCACTATCCCAATATATTGCACATGTGCCATGTACAATAGCGTCATATGTACACCGTGTAATAACTGTTATACATAATAACTTTATATGATTTTTTCGTGATTTTAGAATTAAGCCACCCGGTTATAAATATTGCAAACTACTAAATTTTAAGCTGCGGCTTGTTCCATGCTGTGTATAAGCATAAATGTTATATGATAACTTTATACCTTTTGTTGAAAAGTGCCACATATGAAAAGTATGTAGTTTGGATTATGAAGTAGCGTATTTGCATGTGCTGTATTTTATTGATTACTAAATCTATGGAAAGACTTTCTCTTATCAATGAGTATCTGGCCATATATTTTTCAAGCAGTTTCATTTATTTTTAATATTGTTCAGAGTATGAACATGGTCTCAGAATTATGGTTGGTTCTATCATGCTTAACTAACCTAAAGTCTACCTAGTATGTATATTATTTTCGGAATTATGATCAGTCATATTGGCACACTATTAACGTTCATGCTTTTTCATGAAAATCTTTCAGAACTAGAGGCTTCTGCCATATTTTTTTGATAACTAAATCTATGGAAAGTATTTCTCTTATCAACGAAAATGAACATTATTTAAAAAATTCTTAGTGGTTCTATTCATGCTCAACTGATATTCATCCTTATTCATAAAAATCTTTCAGCAGTAAAATCATGCTCTATATATTTTTCATTACTAAATCCATGAAAAGACTCTCTTCTCATTGATAATCCGGACTTATATTTTTCAATCATTTTCATTTATTTTTAATATTGTTCCAAGTAAGGAAGCGGCGCTGGTTCAGTGGTTAGCATGCTAGTCACAGAAACAACGCCGTTCGAGGGTCGTGGATTTGATTCCCAGTGAAATCACTTGGATTTTGCGGAGTTGATTTTCAACGGAAATAGTAGTACCTAAGACTCTGGCAGCTTCGAGGCGGGTTTTCACCTGGAGTTTTTCCTTGCCTCATAGTAGGCGCCAGCCTGGGCGAGTGATAAGCAGTGGTAGGAAGGTTAGAGAGTAATGGAGATAAGGTAGGGATGCACGATCAGCAAAAAGTAGAGAGGAAGTAGTAAAACCGAAAAGGGGGCTTTTCTCCGGAAAGGTTATACTGGAGGAAAAACCCAATGTCTCCAGTGTGGGCATAGTATGTCGGCTTATCCGGCATGGTGCGCGTCTGAACATTTGGTCCTCACCCAGGAGGGCACTTGCTGGTCCGAAAGGCTGCAGGTGGCTAACCCCGATAAAAAAATATTGTTCCAAGTATGTGCGTTATTCTCGGAATTGATATGACACTGACTTCCATCTTCTGATGATAATCTTGCAGCAGCAAGTGCAAGTGGCTCATTTATTTTGATTACTAAATCTATGGAAATACTTTATTTAATCAATGCATGGCCTGGCTAGATATTAGCAAGCAGTTTCATAAATTTTTACATTATTCAGAGTATGTGCTTTATTCACAGAATTATAATACCATAATGATGACCTACTGACATGCGTCCTTTGATGAAAATCGTATAGCTGTGAAGGCGTCCTGCTTGTTTATTTCGTTTCCTAAATCTATGGAAAAACTGCGTTTTATGTATTAGAATCATTTACATACATTTATCAAGCGGTTTCATAAAATATTAGGCATTAGAGGGCCGGGATTTCATAAAATTTTAAAAGCTCATTATTGCTATTAAAAACTGGCATAAGGTCCCTGTCTTAGAACAAAACTAAGACTGGATGTTGGCGAGTCAGAACATGACGCCATATGGCGTCATGTCGGCCCTCTTAAGGTTAATATTGTTCCGAGTATGTGCATTATTCTCAGAATTGGAATGCCATATTGTTATGCCACTGACTTCCATCTTATGATGATAATCTTGCAGCAGCAAGTGCATGTGGCTCATGTATTTTGATTACTAAATCTATGGAAATACTATATTTAATCAATGCGTGGCCTGGCCAGATATTAGCTAGCAGTTTCATAAATTTTTACATTATTCAGAGTATGTGCTTTATTCACAGAATTATAATGCTATACTGATGTCCTACTGACATGCATCCTTTGATGAAAATCGTATATCTGTGAAGGCGTCCTGCTTGTTTATTTTGTTTACTAAATCTATGGAAGAACTGCGTTTTATGTATGAGAATCATTTACATACATTTAGCAAGCGGTTTCATAAAATATTAATTTGGTTCCGAGTATGTGCATTACTCTCAGAATTGGAATGCCATATTGTTATGCCACTGACTTCCATCTTATGATGATAATCTTGCAGCAGCAAGTGCATGTGGCTCATTTATTTTGATTACTAAATCTATGGAAATACTATATTTAATCAATACTTAGCCTGGCCAGATATTAGCAAGCAGTTTCATAAATGTTTACATTATTCAGAGTATGTGTTTTATTCACAGAATTATAATGCCATACTGATGTCCTACTGACATGCATCCTTTGATGAAAATCGTATAGCTGTGAAGGCATCCGGTTTGTTTATTTCGTTTACTAAATCTATGGAAGAACTGCGTTTTATGTATGAGAATCATTTACATACATTTAGTAGGCGGTTTCATAAAATATTAATATTGTTCCGAGTATGTGCATTATTCTCAGAATTGGAATGCCATATTGTTATGCCACTGACTTCCATCTTATGATGATAATCTTGCAGCAGCAAGTGCATGTGGCTCATTTATTTTGATTACTAAATCTATGGAAATACTATATTTAATCAATACTTAGCCTGGCCAGATATTAGCAAGCAGTTTCATAAATGTTTACATTATTCAGAGTATGTGTTTTATTCACAGAATTATAATGCCATACTGATGTCCTACTGACATGCATCCATTGATGAAAATCGTATAGCTGTGAAGGCGTCCTGCTTGTTTACTTCGGTTACTAAATCTATGGAAGAACTGCGTTTCATGTATGAGAATCATTTACATACATTTAGCAAGCGGTTTCATAAAATATTAATATTATTCCGAGTATGTGCATTATTCTCAGAATTGGAATGCCATATTGTTATGCCACTGAGTTCCATCTTATGATGATAATCTTGCAGCAGCAAGTGCATGTGGCTCATTTATTTTGATTACTAAATCTATGGAAATACTATATTTAATCGATGCGTGGCCTGGCCAGATATTAGCAAGCAGTTTCATAAATTTTTACATTATTCAGAGTATGTGCTTTATTCACAGAATTATAATGCCATACTGATGTCCTACTGACATGCATGCTTTGATGAAAATCGTATAGCTGTGAAGGCATCCGGTTTGTTTATTTCGTTTACTAAATCTATGGAAGAACTGCGTTTTATGTATGAGAATCATTTACATACATTTAGTAGGCGGTTTCATAAAATATTAATATTGTTCCGAGTACGTGCATTATTCTCAGAATTGGAATGCCATATTGTTATGCCACTGACTTCCATCTTATGATGATAATCTTGCAGCAGCAACTGCATGTGGCTCATTTATTTTGATTACTAAATCTATGGAAATACTATATTTAATCAATGCGTGGCCTGGCCAGATATTAGCAAGCAGTTTCATAAATTTTTACATTATTCAGAGTATGTGCTTTATTCACAGAATTATAATGCCATACTGATGTCCTACTGACATGCATCCTTTGATGAAAATCGTATAGCTGTGAAGGCGTCCTGCTTGTTTACTTCGGTTACTAAATCTATGGAAGAACTGCGTTTTATGTATGAGAATCATTTACATACATTTAGCAAGCGGTTTCACAAAATATTAATTTGGTTCCGAGTATGTGCATTATTCTCAGAATTGGAATGCCATATTGTTATGCCACTGACTTCCATCTTATGATGATAATCTTGCAGCAGCAAGTGCATGTGGCTCTTGTATTTTGATTACTAAATCTATGGAAATACTATATTTAATCAATACTTAGCCTGGCCAGATATTAGCAAGCAGTTTCATAAATGTTTACATTATTCAGAGTATGTGCTTTATTCACAGAATTATAATGCCATACTGATGTCCTACTGACATGCATCCTTTGATGAAAATCGTATAGCTGTGAAGGCGTCCTGCTTGTTTACTTCGGTTACTAAATCTATGGAAGAACTGCGTTTTATGTATGAGAATCATTTACATACATTTAGCAAGCGGTTTCATAAAATATTAATATTATTCCGAGTATGTGCATTATTCTCAGAATTGGAATACCATATTGTTATGCCACTGACTTCCATCTTATGATGATAATCTTGCAGCAGCAAGTGCATGTGGCTCATGTATTTTGATTACTAAATCTATGGAAATACTATATTTAATCAATACTTAGCCTGGCCAGATATTAGCAAGCAGTTTCATAAATGTTTACATTATTCAGAGTATGTGTTTTATTCACAGAATTATAATGCCATACTGATGTCCTACTGACATGCATCCTTTGATGAAAATCGTATAGCTGTGAAGGCGTCCTGCTTGTTTACTTCGGTTACTAAATCTATGGAAGAACTGCGTTTTATGTATGAGAATCATTTACATACATTTAGCAAGCGGTTTCATAAATTATTAATATTATTCCGAGTATGTGCATTATTCTCAGAATTGGAATGCCATATTGTTATGCCACTGAGTTCCATCTTATGATGATAATCTTGCAGCAGCAACTGCATGTGGCTCATTTATTTTGATTACTAAATCTATGGAAATACTATATTTAATCAATGCGTGGCCTGGCCAGATATTAGCAAGCAGTTTCATAAATTTTTACATTATTCAGAGTATGTGCTTTATTCACAGAATTATAATGCCATACTGATGTCCTACTGACATGCATGCTTTGATGAAAATCGTATAGCTGTGAAGGCATCCGGTTTGTTTATTTCGTTTACTAAATCTATGGAAGAACTGCGTTTTATGTATGAGAATTATTTACATACATTTAGTAGGCGGTTTCATAAAATATTAATATAGTTCCGAGTATGTGCATTATTCTCAGAATTGGAATGCCATATTGTTATGCCACTTATTTACATCTTATGATGATAATCTTGCAGCAGCAAGTGCATGTGGCTCATGTATTTTGATTACTAAATGTATGGAAATACTATATTTAATCAATGCGTGGCCTGGCCAGATATTAGCAAGCAGTTTCATAAATTTTTACATTATTCAGAGTATGTGCTTTATTCACAGAATTATAATGCCATACTGATGTCCTACTGACATGCATCCTTTGATGAAAATCGTATATCTGTGAAGGCGTCCTGCTTGTTTATTTTGTTTACTAAATCTATGGAAGAACTGCGTTTTATGTATGAGAATCATTTACATACATTTAGCAAGCGGTTTCATAAAATATTAATTTGGTTCCGAGTATGTGCATTATTTTCAGAATTGGAATGCCATATTGTTATACCACTGACTTCCATCTTATGATGATAATCTTGCAGCAGCAAGTGCATGTGGCTCATTTATTTTGATTACTAAATCTATGGAAATACTATATTTAATCAATACTTAGCCTGGCCAGATATTAGCAAGCAGTTTCATAAATGTTTGCATTATTCAGAGTATGTGTTTTATTCACAGAATTATAATGCCATACTGATGTCCTACTGACATGCATCCTTTGATGAAAATCGTATAGCTGTGAAGGTGTCCTGCTTGTTTACTTCGGTTACTAAATCTATGGAAGAACTGCGTTTTATGTATGAGAATCATTTACATACATTTAGCAAGCGGTTTCATAAAATATTAATATTATTCCGAGTATGTGCATTATTCTCAGAATTGGAATGCCATATTGTTATGCCACTGAGTTCCATCTTATGATGATAATCTTGCAGCAGCAACTGCATGTGGCTCATTTATTTTGATTACTAAATCTATGGAAATACTATATTTAATCAATGCGTGGCCTGGCCAGATATTAGCAAGCAGTTTCATAAATTTTTACATTATTCAGAGTATGTGCTTTATTCACAGAATTATAATGCCATACTGATGTCCTACTGACATGCATGCTTTGATGAAAATCGTATAGCTGTGAAGGCATCCGGTTTGTTTATTTCGTTTACTAAATCTATGGAAGAACTGCGTTTTATGTATGAGAATCATTTACATACATTTAGCAAGCGGTTTCATAAAATATTAATTTGGTTCCGAGTATGTGCATTATTTTCAGAATTGGAATGCCATATTGTTATGCCACTGAGTTCCATCTTATGATGATAATCTTGCAGCAGCAACTGCATGTGGCTCATTTATTTTGATTACTAAATCTATGGAAATACTATATTTAATCAATGCGTGGCCTGGCCAGATATTAGCAAGCAGTTTCATAAATGTTTACATTATTCAGAGTATGTGCTTTATTCACAGAATTATAATGCCATACTGATGTCCTACTGACATGCATGCTTTGATGAAAATCGTATAGCTGTGAAGGCATCCGGTTTGTTTATTTCGTTTACTAAATCTATGGAAGAACTGCGTTTTATGTATGAGAATCATTTACATACATTTAGTATGCGGTTTCATAAAATATTAATATTGTTCCGAGTATGTGCATTATTCTCAGAATTGGAATGCCATATTGTTATGCCACTGACTTCCATCTTATGATGATAATCTTGCAGCAGCAAGTGCATGTGGCTCATTTATTTTGATTACTAAATCTATGGAAATACTATATTTAATCAATGCGTGGCCTGGCCAGATATTAGCAAGCAGTTTCATAAATTTTTACATTATTCAGAGTATGTGCTTTATTCACAGAATTATAATGCCATACTGATGTCCTACTGACATGCATGCTTTGATGAAAATCGTATAGCTGTGAAGGCATCCGGTTTGTTTATTTCGTTTACTAAATCTATGGAAGAACTGCGTTTTATGTATGAGAATTATTTACATAGATTTAGTAGGCGGTTTCATAAAATATTAATATTGTTCCGAGTATGTGCATTATTCTCAGAATTGGAATGCCATATTGTTATGCCACTTATTTACATCTTATGATGATAATCTTGCAGCAGCAAGTGCATGTGGCTCATGTATTTTGATTACTAAATGTATGGAAATACTATATTTAATCAATGCGTGGCCTGGCCAGATATTAGCAAGCAGTTTCATAAATTTTTACATTATTCAGAGTATGTGCTTTATTCACAGAATTATAATGCCATACTGATGTCCTACTGACATGCATCCTTTGATGAAAATCGTATATCTGTGAAGGCGTCCTGCTTGTTTATTTTGTTTACTAAATCTATGGAAGAACTGCGTTTTATGTATGAGAATCATTTACATACATTTAGCAAGCGGTTTCATAAAATATTAATTTGGTTCCGAGTATGTGCATTATTTTCAGAATTGGAATGCCATATTGTTATGCCACTGACTTCCATCTTATGATGATAATCTTGCAGCAGCAAGTGCATGTGGCTCATTTATTTTGATTACTAAATCTATGGAAATACTATATTTAATCAATACTTAGCCTGGCCAGATATTAGCAAGCAGTTTCATAAATGTTTGCATTATTCAGAGTATGTGTTTTATTCACAGAATTATAATGCCATACTGATGTCCTACTGACATGCATCCTTTGATGAAAATCGTATATCTGTGAAGGCGTCCTGCTTGTTTATTTTGTTTACTAAATCTATGGAAGAACTGCGTTTTATGTATGAGAATCATTTACATACATTTAGCAAGCGGTTTCATAAAATATTAATTTGGTTCCGAGTATGTGCATTATTTTCAGAATTGGAATGCCATATTGTTATGCCACTGAGTTCCATCTTATGATGATAATCTTGCAGCAGCAACTGCATGTGGCTCATTTATTTTGATTACTAAATCTATGGAAATACTATATTTAATCAATGCGTGGCCTGGTCAGATATTAGCAAGCAGTTTCATAAATTTTTACATTATTCAGAGTATGTGCTTTATTCACAGAATTATAATGCCATACTGATGTCCTACTGACATGCATGCTTTGATGAAAATCGTATAGCTGTGAAGGCATCCGGTTTGTTTATTTCGTTTACTAAATCTATGGAAGAACTGCGTTTTATGTACGAGAATCATTTACATACATTTAGTAGGCGGTTTCATAAAATATTAATATTGTTCCGAGTATGTGCATTATTCTCAGAATTGGAATGCCATATTGTTATGCCACTGAGTTCCATCTTATGATGATAATCTTGCAGCAGCAACTGCATGTGGCTCATTTATTTTGATTACTAAATCTATGGAAATACTATATTTAATCAATGCGTGGCCTGGCCAGATATTAGCAAGCAGTTTCATAAATGTTTACATTATTCAGAGTATGTGCTTTATTCACAGAATTATAATGCCATACTGATGTCCTACTGACATGCATGCTTTGATGAAAATCGTATAGCTGTGAAGGCATCCGGTTTGTTTATTTCGTTTACTAAATCTATGGAAGAACTGCGTTTTATGTATGAGAATCATTTACATACATTTAGTAGGCGGTTTCATAAAATATTAATATTGTTCCGAGTATGTGCATTATTCTCAGAATTGGAATGCCATATTGTTATGCCACTGACTTCCATCTTATGATGATAATCTTGCAGCAGCAAGTGCATGTGGCTCATGTATTTTGATTACTAAATCTATGGAAATACTATATTTAATCAATGCGTGGCCTGGCCAGATATTAGCAAGCAGTTTCATAAATTTTTACATTATTCAGAGTATGTGCTTTATTCACAGAATTATAATGCCATACTCATGTCCTACTGACATGCATCCTTTGATGAAAATCGTATAGCTGTAAAGGCATGCGGCTTGTTTATTTTGATTACTTAATCTATGGAAGAACCGTGTTTCATGTATTGTCTTTCCCATACATTTAGCAAGTAGAATCACTTTCTTCTTGAAATGAGAATCCTGGCCACATGTTATGCATGAAGCATGAGAGAGAATTAGTGCATTTGTATATAGCGTCGATATTCTGTATTCATAATTGTTTTTTAATGAATATTCAATGTAGTATTTATAAATTTTTTTATCGTAAGTATACACTCATTTAGTTTTATGCATAGCTTTAAAAAACATTTATCCCTTTATATATACGGATCTAGCCTTTTGAGGATTTTTATATATACGAATATAATACGATATAACTTATATAATAGAATTTCCTTTGGATATATGACTGTTAGAACTTGGTACCTTTTATTGGAAATGCTGATATTGCAAATATATTGGTATTTTACAATTATATTCAATAAAATCGGTTCCCTACTATTTTGAAGATTCAAAACATGATGCATCATTTTGAGGACTGAAAACTTAAAGCTTCATTTTGAGGATTCAGAACATATAATGCATTTTCTGAACTGAATTAATGAAATGATCATTTCAAGGATCTTTTATTGTATCGTCTAATATTATGTTCAGCGCTTCACATAATCTGTTCATATCATGCAGGGCACTTGAGATTACAAAGTAAAAAATAATAATTTTAATTTTATTTATAAATACTTCTAATTTAACTTAAAACATTTAAAAATATTTATATTGTAATCAATATATTGTTAGTAAAGTTCAGTATGAGTGTCAGTGAGTCTAAGTCTATCATTACAATGCCATTTGTATTGTAAAAAGGCTAGACAACTAAAATTTTATACATATACTTGTTATGTTACCTAGAAACATGTAACCTAGATGATTTTGATTTAACTGTTTTCGTTCGTATTTTCACATCGAGGCCTATGTGAACATTTGACAGGTTAAATTTCGCTTATGGACAGTTATGCAGGCACTACTATCTCTAGCACATTGTACTTTTAGTTTCTAATGTTTTTTTACATGCAGTAAATGATGTCAACTTTGTCATTATTCTCAATGCTTTAAGAACAATTTTGACTATAATACTTGTTTTTCAATTTTTTATTTTACTGTTATTTGCAAACTAATAGGTCTAAAGTACTCATGTTTTACGTGTACATTTATATTATGTAAATAAAACAATGACTCGGATACTATAGATAGATATATATAGATAATATAGATAGAAACTTTTCTTCAAATTCGTTTCTTAAACCTCACCGAGTGTGTCTTTGGGCACAGAGACACAATATCTTTATACTTTTAATTTTTTTAATTGCACTTCTCACTGATTTAAAAAAAATAACATACACACATTATTACTACTTTATTACATTTAATTTTATACTTCAAATATTCTTGTTTCTACTCCTTTAACTCATTCTGCTTACTAAATTTCCTACCTGAGTTACCGTGGCTCACCACAAAGACCATCATTTTTTTAAGAGAGAGATAGAGAGAGAAAATAATATGTATTCAATGCACATGTTTTAAAACTACACTAGTAATATTACATATATTTTTTCTGAACATGCCATCGTTTGCTATGCACATTTCCAACACCATAAACACCTCACAAATTTCTATCAGGGTTATGAATTCAAAACGCGTTTCTGATCTCGTTACCTAGACAACGAACCAGCAACCAATTAGAATCACGTATTAAATGCTTCACAACAAAGGATATCATTTTTTTAAGAGAGGATGATAGAGGTTGTTTGATTTGTCGGCCAGGCGGCCGGTCGTTTCAAAAGTTTTGCTCTAGACTCTAGACGGAAAGTAGCGCCCCTTGAGGTGCTTATGATCGCGAATTGTTACCAAACTATAATGAATGTTCCCTATATGATTTATATATTGTTATGACCCAGCTCGGCATGGAACGAGGAATGGATAATATAGATGGCGTATCTCGTTGGTCGGGTGGCGGGGCCTAATTCCTCATTCGTCTTTCCCGGATTGTTGACGTCATCTTGTTTACTGGCGTGAGTCCCAACGGTCCATGGCTTCCATATTTAAACTTGCCTCTGAAGGCCACGTGGTAAAGGTATAACTTTCTGAGCTGACGGTAGCGCTCCCTGACGGAGCTTTAACTCGCGATTAGTAATGAAAATAGACCTATTATAGAAGAACGTTTACGGCTTAGAGCCCATCCGCATGGCATCGCCACCTATGTGTTTCTCGCTCAGCTCTATTGTGCGCCGAGATAGACACTAAGATCGCATGGGCTACTATACCTTTGGAGTAGAAGACGATTGAGGATGGATGCGTCTTCATATACTTCCAATATATTATTTATTGATCGATGAAGCCGGTGAAATAACAACAACTTAATTTGAGAATCTGAAGAGTGAATTTATTTAGACTTTACAGTTTGAAGAGTCGACGAATTCTCTTGTAGGCTCGAGTTTAACCCAAACTCATCACCTCGGCTCGCCCTCCCGTTCGCCACGCATCGTAGTGGCTCGCGGAAGGGGCGAGAGGTTGGATCCAGCTGGTCGAGAGGTGCTGCCGCGCTAATACAGTGGTCTCGGCTGAAGCTGCTGCTTGCGCCTATTTCGGCGCTGTGGCTCGTTCTGAGCCCCCACAGGTACTCCCCCACCAGTGCTGACTGCTGGAGGCAGGAGGAACGATACCGCTCGTCCGTTGGAAGGGCCCTGGTCCGGGGGGCTCGCTGAGGATGGCGCCGTTGATGGAGGCGACGGCGATGTCGCAGAAGGCGCCGTTGGTGTGACGGACGGCGTAGATGGCTCGGGTGGTGATGGCGAAGGCGCTGTCAAGGGCGATGTCGTCGCCGGCGTTGGTAGCGTAGCTGGTGGTGTAGAGGACCGTACAGCGGCTGGCCTGGGCTGTAAAGAGGCCCGGGTAGGTTGCTGTGGGATGTGGGCCGTCTCGATGAACGCTGGTTTGAGCGACGATGTGGATATCGCCCTCGCTGTCCCGTTGATTTCGATGCGGTAAACTTGATCGCTGATTCGCTCCAACACCTTGTGTGGACCCGTATAAGGTGGCTGCAATGGCTTTTTGACGGTGTCCACTCTCCTGAAAACATACGTGCATGTTCGGAGATCCTGATGGAAGAAAGGAGCAAGGGGAGGAGCGTGTCGAGTTCCGGGAACGGCGCGTAGTTTGCTCATTAGCGCCCTGAGCTCCGAGATGAAAGCCGGCGCGTTGACTCCTGGGTGGCTCGTGGGCACGAAGAAGTCGCCGGGAATCCGTAACGACGTGCCGAAGAGCATCTCCGCTGGCGATGCCTGAAGATCCTCTTTGAAGGTCGTGCGGAGTCCGAGGAGCACTGTTGGAAGCGCTTGCGGCCACGGCGTAGGTGCGCAGCACATGAGAGCCGCCTTGAGCGTGCGGTGCAGTCGCTCGACCATCCCGTTGGATTGTGGATGGTATGGCGTGGTGCGGATGCGATCGGCGCCGATGATGTGCGTCAGTTCGGTGAAGAGCGCTGCTTCGAACTGCACGCCCTGGTCTGACGTGATGGTGAGCGGCGTGCCGAAAACGCAGATCCAGTTTTCAAAGAGCGCCTTGGCGACGGTGCTGGCCTGTTGATCCGGGATTGGAAGCGCCGTAGGCCACCTGGAAAAGCGATCCACGATAGTCAAGCAGTACTGGAGACCTGAGTGGAGTGGCAGCTTGATCGTATCCAGGTGAATGTGGTCGAAGCGCGCGTCTGGCTCTGCGAAATCGCCAAGCGCGGTGCGGTTGTGACGATGCACTTTCGACTGCTGGCACGCGATGCAGTTGCGTGTCCAGCGCGCCACGTCCTTGCGCATACTGGGCCAGAAGTACTTCTGCGTAGTTTGGCGCACAGTAGTTCTGATGCTCGGATGTGAGAGGCCGTGGGTTATGTTGAACGCCGTCTTCCTCAACTGGCGCGGAATATACGGCCGTACGGTGCCTCCATCGACTGCGCAGTGTAGCGTTGCGCCGTTTATGTTGAGCTGCTGCAGGACGGGCGTTGGCGCAGCAAGAAGGTGCGGCAAATCTGCATCGACTTCCTGCTGTTGCACCAGTGTTGCGAGGTCAAGGTTTGCGGGCATCTCGACTGCTTCGACTCGCGAAAGTGCGTCCGCGACTACGTTGTCCGGTCCTTTGGTGTAGGCGAGCGTGACCTGGAACTGCAGGATGTAGTCAATCTGTCGTGACTGCCTCGGCGAGGCCTTCTCGGGAGGTTGATTGGCTGCGAAGGTCAACGGCTTGTGGTCCGTGAAAAGAGTGAAAGGGCCACCTTCAAGGATGCCCCTGAAGTGCTTCACCGCCGCGAATGCTGCGAGGAGCTCCCTGTCGTACGTACTGTACTTACGCTCAGCTGGGGAGAGCTTCCTTGAAAAGAATCCGAGTGGTCGCCATGCGCCGTCGCGCTCGCGCTGCTCGAGGGTGGCGCCGATGGCGTGATCCGAGGCGTCGGAAAGTAGGCGTCGCGGAGCGTCGTCGCGAAGAAACGTCGTGCTGGCTGCCTGGGCAAGGGCGCTTTTACAAGCGCAGAAGGCCTCTTCTGCGGCGTCGGTCCAGGTGATGGGCACAGCCTTCTTCTTCGCCGGGATGGCCTTGAGCATCTCGTTGAGTGGCGCGAGAAGGCGAGCGGCTCCGGGGATGCACCGTCTGTAATAATTAATCAGACCCAGAAACCGCCGAAGTTGCGCCGAGTCCTTGGGTGCTGGGAAGTCCTGGATGGCTTCGATGCGGTCTTGCGGTGGTCGGGAGCCCTCGGCGGAGACGTCGTAGCCGAGGTAGGTGACGCGGCTCTTTCCCAGCGTGCACTTGTCGGGGTTGATCCGAATGTTGGCCTTGCGTAGCGCGTCGAAGAGAGCCCTCAGGTGCTTCGCATGCTCTTCTGGGTTCGGCGAAGCGACGATGATGTCGTCCAGGTAGGCGCGTGCGAAGGGCAGGTCTCGCAGCAAGTGATCCATGGCTCGCTGGAGCGACTGCGCGGCGTTGCGTAAGCCCATCGACGACCTGGTGAATTCGTAGAGGCCGAAGGGCGTGATGATGGCTGTTTTGTGCGCGTCCTCTGGTGCAATCGGCTGCTGATAGAACGCCTTTTTGAGGTCGACAACGGAGAAGATATTTCCTCCGAGGCTGAGCAGCAAGTCCTCGATGATCGGCAGCGGGTATCGATCCGGGATGGTGCGGCTGTTAAGCTGACGGTAATCGCCCGTGATGCGGTATGTACCGTCGGGCTTGAGTACGAGGCGCAGCGGACTCGCCCAGTTGCTATCCGAGAGACGGACGATGCCGAGCTCGAGAAGATGACGAAATTCTGCTCTAGCTGCTTCGAGACGAGGACCGAGGAGACGCCGAGCTTAAGCTGCTGCTGGCGGACCAGTCGTCTGGATGTGGTGCTGGACGTCGATATCAGACAGCGAGATGGTCGTGCTTCCTGGTGTGGCGAGGTCTTGGTATTCGTGCAGCAGGTCTGCGAAGATGCCCTCTGCTACGTCGGGTGAGATGTGCACCTCGACGGAGTGGACCTCTGCAGGGAGAACTGCGCCGGTTGCGTGGCACGCGGTGCTGGTGTCGTGCAGTCGTCGGCGCTGTAAATCAACGCTGAGGCCAAAATGCGCCAGGAAGTCGGCGCCAATGATCGGGTTGCTGACATCGACGATGATGAAGTGCCACTTGAGAGGACGGCGCAACCGCAGGTTCAGAACCATGCGGTGTGTGCCATACGTACGGATTTCTGATGCGTTGGCTGCGCTGAGCGTGAGAGGTCCCGGTTGACGCGCTTTCTTGAAGAGCGCACGTGGCAGTAGGGAAACGGCCGATCCCGTGTAAACCAGGAAGCGCAGGCGTGAGGATTCATCGGTTAAATGCAGGCGTTGCTCGCGGAGTGCGCCAACCGTTGCTGCCTGCGGGCGCGGTGGCGGCGTTAGTTTTCCTGCCGCGGGTGCGTGCACGGTGATTTGCACTTGGTCGCCTCGTTGCCAAACGTCTGGTGATACCAGCACCATCCAGGCTGGACGTTGGCTGGCGTAGCGGAGCGGCTACGTTGCTGACGGCCGTTGCGCGACGTCGCGCGCGTTGTTGAGCGTCCTCGTGACGTTTGCGCGGGCTGCGCCAGAGATGCGGCGATTGCTTGCAGCGTGATTGAGTGCTGCTGCAGTGTAGCGACGACCTGCGTCATCGCGAGCCGAAGCGCTGTAGCCTCTTGTGGTGGCAGCGGCGAGGCGCTGCCTGATGTATAACCGCTTGATTGGACTGGCGATGGCGCGCTGGAACAGTTGACTGCGTTGACGGCCACCTCTGGAGCGACCAGTTCGTCGGCGAGAGACGCAAGCTCGTCGAGAGACATCGCCTTGAGCACGCGGCACATCCGGCTCGCGTAAGGTGGCAGAAGGTCGAGCCACTTGACCCGAAGAGAGTCATCGTTAATTGAGGAGCCAGCGAGGCGCCTCATCTGGCGCAGGAGTTGCGATGGCTTCTTGTCGCCGAGCTGGACCTCGTTCAGGAGCTGATGGAGCTGGTGGTCCGAAGAGACGGAAAAGCGCGTTAGAACGGCGTTCTTCAGCGTGCTGTAGCGGTTCTCTGGAGGCGGGCTCAGGATAACGTCTGATACTTCCTGTGCGATGTCTGGTGGCAAGCGTGCGACGAGCAGGTCGTACTTGCTGCTATCGCTCCGAATTCGGTTCGTGTTGAACGCTGCTTCGACCTGCGCAAACCACAATCGTGGATTAAAATTCCAATAAGATGGGAGCGTGCAGGTGGTTGAGCGAGGAGCGTCTGAAGCCGGCAGTGCGAGTATGCGAAACGCTCTAGCAACTCGTGGAATAGCGTCCAGAAGCGCGAGGAACGAGAAAAAAAGAAAAGGCGCGAGAAGTGAGACGCGAAATGCTCTGTACGCTCGTAGCACGAAGCGTATACGGGACCGCGCACCAGGTGCCGTAGAAAAAGGACGCGGTGAGGGAAAGAGCGACTCACACGCGTAACGGCGACGCTGCTAAAAGAAGCGCGAGCCGTGCGGAGAAAACGATGTGAAGAGCGACTCGTATCTCCAGCACGGTCGTTGCCAAAGCGTGCGTACCTGGTTGCGTATGGCTTACGCGAAATTGATGTGCGGTTTCGGAACGGCTGCGTCGGCGACGTAAAACGCCTTGAAACGGCTGTTGGCGTGGCTATGGCTACTTGGCCTTGCAGCTGGTTGTCTAGGACGTCGACTTCTGTCCCTGTAGCTCGCCGAAAGTTGCTCCTGAGGCGTGAAATCGATGATAAATCGGTTGAATTGTTGCCAATCGATGTAAGCAACCGTTGGAAATTCAAACGACGGCGTAGGTTCGATGTCTGACTTGTTTACTTAAAATAGACGGCCGTTAATCGTGTTATTGTTGTTGTTGTTGATCTCTAACCGACTTGGTTCCGTTGATGCGTGTTTGTAAACTCGGGGTCACCACTTTGGAGTAGAAGACGATTGAGGATGGATGCGTCTTCATATACTTCCAATATATTATTTATTGATCGATGAAGCCGGTGAAATAACAACAACTTCATTTGAGAATCTGAAGAGTGAATTTATTTAGACTTTACAGTTTGAAGAGTCGACGAATTCTCTTGTAGGCTCGAGTTTAACCCAAACTCATCACCTCGGCTCGCCCTCCCGTTCGCCACGCATCGTAGTGGCTCGCGGAAGGGGCGAGAGGTTGGCTCCAGCTGGTCGAGAGGTGCTGCCGCGCTAATACAGTGGTCTCGGCTGAAGCTGCTGCTTGCGCCTATTTCGGCGCTGTGGCTCGTTCCGAGCCCCCACATACCTATAACGTGCGCCCCACTCTAGCTGCACACAGTCGCATGTGCCACTATACCTATATATCGTGCCCCCCACTATAGCGGTACAGACCATACTGCACCTGCAACATATGCTACTATATCTATTTTATTATAATTACACTATAATTGTAAATATAATAAAAAACAAGCACGATAGCTCGCTTCTTTCTTTTATAATTAGTCTGAAAAACTTGTCTGTGTAGAACACGAATATCGACCTGCTGCGTGCTAAGAACGACAGGAAGTTTGTTTAAATAAATGTAAACTGCAAAATAACTGAATTTTAATATAAAAATCGGAATTTTTTTCATCACATTCACCAGGTAGAATATTTAAAAATAAATAGAAAACAATCAGCAATATTTGTTTGTGCGAGGCTCCTTCCTCAAGTAATAACCAATTTTTCGAGCAAAATTCAATCATTTTGTAGTTTTTATTTATTTAAACAAATTTCCTGTTGAGGAGAAATCCGGCAAAACTTTAAAATCTAAATGGCTCGAGCATCGAAGGCGCTAGAGAGATAGCACTATAGAAGTTAACGCTTGGCGCCATCTCGCGGAGACTCCAAACCATTCATTTTAGGCTACGGCTTTATGCCAATCGTACTTCTATATGGGTCTATTTTCGTTTCTTATACCTTGTCTTATACGTTGTGTTAAAGCCATAATGAGTGAAACATATAATCCCGCCAAAAGCGACGACTTTTTATTAGATTTTATCTTAATTTGTGATATATGCTGGGAAGTCTAATAGTCACATTTTAATTTCAAGCACACACCCAAGGTAAGTTTAATAAAAATTTCGAGAAATTTATACTTTGTTTTATGCAAATATAAATATTTGCATATAATATAAATATTTCGTTAATATTTCAGATGCCTCACAGGAAAAAGAAAAAGCTTATCTGTAAAGAAAGTTTTGTTGTTTTGGACACCAAGTATCGATTGATTGATCAAAAAGTATCTGTAGTTCTACATCGAATGAATGGTGAGAAAACTTTTATATTTATTATTATTTATATTTATCAAATTTTGTAGTCTTTATTTGCGTTTCAATTTTAGTTCCCTACTTATGTAGTTTTATATTTCATAATCCCTTTATATCGGGTCATGTTTTCCCTTTATTTTTTTATTTATTTATTAAATGAGTGTAATTTCGGAAACTCTATTAATATATATCAATTCAATTATTAATCGGATTTGAAGCCTACCACCCACATGGTAACACCCTGTTGAAAAAAAAAACGTCGTTAAATGACGTTATATAAATGACTTTATATATATTAAATAAGTTATATCAGGTCATGTTTTCCGTTTACTTTTTTATATATATTTCTTGACCACTAAAAAATAAATAAAGAATAAATTGAGAATAAATTATAATTTAAAATCGAAAGCCCCATGCAAAGATAAAAGACGTTATCTAAACCCTTACAAAAAAAAAATATTTAATCACGATTTTTTTATTTTATTTTCTGTATTATGTTTCTCGAGTGTTTTGTAGAACAAATAAACTAAGAAAATTAAAAGTTACTTTGTATCAACATAATTATAAAACCTGAGCCTTATTGACGCTAATGATGCCCTGAATAGAATTTAAATGGGCTAATTCTGTTTTAGATTTATATACCTCCCTTTGAATTCGCTAAATATTTAGGAGATTATCAACAATGTGAATCAGTTTCGCTATGTAATGTACTATGACCCGATTATGAAACGTATAAAAAAATTAAGACATATTTAATTTTTGGTCATATCTTTATTTATAGTTAGTTTTTTATAAATATAATAAATATAAACAGAACATAAGTACATAATAATAATAAAATATTATAATTTTTAGAATATTACATTTTAAAACAGTTAAATTTTTTCTTTTTTAATCCGTTGTATAATTTCTTTCATTTTTTCATCCACCTTTTTCTTTTCTTCTTTAATTTTTGCATCCAGTTTCTTCTTTTCTTCTGCCAATTCCCTTTTTTGTTTTTGGAGTTCTTTTCTTTGAGCGATTTTCTCTTCTTTAATTCGCTGTTTTTTTTCTTTTTCAAGTTGCATTTTTAACCACGCGTCAGATGTACCAGCAGCAGGGAGTTTAGGTTTACTAGAAATTTCCAATTTTTCCCTTTTTTTCTTAGGTAAATATTCGGTTGGCATAGTAAATGCTTTTGTAAAACTTTCATTAGGCGAGTGATTAACTAGGCTAGACGTGTTCTCCTTGTTTAAAAGATTGCTACTTAGAGCATCGACATCTGATGAGGCCATAGTTTTCAAAGTATTATGAATATCTCCTGTAACAAATAATATTTGAAATTACTTATAGTTCAATAAAATAATAGTTTATATTTTATAAACAAAACGTTTTACAAACCTGTTTCAGTAGAAGCACCAGCTGACGAGTTAACCACTGTTTTAGTAGATGTTTGACTTGATATGTGAAGCTCTGGTGTCATTGATTTTATTTCTGGAAAATAATAACAATATATTTAAAATTATTTGAAACAATGATTACTCATAAAATAGTTTTACAAACCTGCTTCATAATTTTCAGTACACACAGTTGAATTGAATACTACTTCAGTTAAAATTGGAGATATCGATAAATCTTCAGTTGTGATAATAATTGAATAATCCAAGTTTTGGCATTGTTCGGAGTCAGTATTTACTTGACTTATTAGATCCAATGAAATAGTATTATCGATGACTCACATTGTTCGAATAAGTTATCCTCCAAAACTACATTTTTTAGCTGCATATCAAATTCTTGATTATCACTTGGTACATTAATAATTTCTATCACAGGCTCAGTATTTTCTTCAACTGCTAATATTTCTGTTACACCATTTCTTATGCTACTTAATTCTATTTCTATTTTATTTTCTACTTCAGGTTGTTGCCTCAATTTATTATCTACATAATTTATCAATTATTTAAAAAAAAAAAAAAAAAAAAGTTCATTGATTTCCTAAATAAATTGAAATTAAAATTAATTAAGAATAAATACGTTAGATGTACCAAGCGATTTGTGATGAATCTGAAGCCAATACTCAAAAAGACCCTTTTTTTCAATGTCGCCAGTCCATGATTTATTTTCCACAGCTGATTTAAATTCTTCTAATAAGACAGCAGGAATACTATTTTCAAAACTTTTTACAAATTGCTCCTCACTATCAATAGAATTACATGGTTTTTTATTTTCTTCTTTAGCTTTTTGAGTACCTGTAGACTGCTTTTTTCTTTTCCTTTTTTGTAAAATATCATAATCAACTGCATTTCTATCAAAAGGCACTAATCCAGCTGCCTTAAATCCACTGACGATGATATCTTTTTCATTCTTCATGTTATCCAGAGCCATTTTTAAAACGTTTGGAAAGTTTTGTTTTTTTAAGTGCATTGTACCTCTTGTACTTTTCCACTTTGGCACAGTTTTTTTCCACGTTTCTTTAAAAGGGTGGAAGAATGCAATATCCAAGGGTTGTATTATATGTGTAGAGTTGGGATATAGACCAATGATCTCGATCTGTTTCTCTCTACAAAATTGTACAAGTGGAATGTTGATGTGCGATGAATGATTATCAAGATAAAGTATAACAGGAAACACTACATTGTTCTTTAGCAGCCATGGATAGAACACATTTGTTATATATTCGAAAAAAGTCTCAGCAGTCATCCATCCACTGTCTGATATGCCTATACCCCAATCTCTTGGAGTGTTTCCTATGATTGCTTTAGGCACTTTTTCTTTATATGCGAACATAATCATTGGAGGGACACGTGCACCTGCTGCACTGTAAGTGAAAAGAGTAGTAAGAGTCTCTTTTCGTTCATCTATTACCTTATACGCTGTTCTAGCACCTTTTCTTGTCAGTACTCTTTCTGAATCTGGGCATAATAAAATACTGGACTCATCACAGTTAAATACTCTGTCAGGAGAAATATTTAATAAACTTTTACTGCGCAAATAATTTTCTATTTCTTATCAAACCAATCTTGTAAATCTTCTTTTGTAACAGCAGCTCGAATTAAACTTAAATGTTGTACTGTTCTGATGCTCAGCTCTGGATGGCGTTTCCTAAAAGCTTCAAACCAGTGACGTCCAGGACGATTCTCTATAAATGGTGTCACTATCTTTAGTGAATTGACGTACATTTGAACGCAATCCAATAACTCAGTTTTTGTTACTGGATGACCATGATCAGCTCTATATACCCAGTTTTTTATTTTCTGTTCTTCAGCCTCAGAGAAAACAGTTGATGGGCCTGGTCTTGTTTGCGCGTTGTCAGGATTGTTTTTCTTTCTAAACAAGGTAACGACTGGAATACCATAGGCATTTGCAGCTTTCCTCAATGATAGTCCATTATTTAATGCTTCTATCGCATGTTGAAGTTGTTCAGGAGAATAGTTTTTCCTTTTATATTTTTTCTTTTTTGGCATATTCACATACACAGTTCATTTTTTCTTGAACTTTAGATTTTCTTCACTTTTTTTCAAAAAACTTTTCTTATTTTTTTTTAAAATTTGTTCATTGTTTTTTATTAAAGTTTTCATAATAATCTTTATTTAGTTAAAATTACTTAATATGTTACCTAAAACAAATATATTATACGTAATGTAAATTGGAGTTAAGCTTGTAAATTATTTTTAGGTTAGTTTTGCCATTTTATATTTATACGTTATAATTTACTTACTTGTATAAGAAATTTATTAAAATATTTTTGAATACTATATAAAACTTTGTTTTGCGAAAACACAATTAAAATCATGACCTGTTTTTATTGTTACAAAGCAAAAAATCAACCGTGTTTCATACGTCGGTACAAAGTAAAACCCTGTGGCCGTGGAATATGAAACATGTGCTCCATTGTACCATAAATCCGGACTCTAAAAGCGGAATGTTCATAACATGAAACACCGAAATAATTAAATTATTTTTGTTAATAATCAGAAAATTTTTAATCAAAATAAATTCTAAGAGGTTCGGAGTTTAAAATAAGGTATCAAACATACTTTAAAAACAATAAAATTCATTAAAATATGGAAACAAATAATCATACGTAAGGCTTGTTTCAGTGTGAAAACGACTAGTACAAATCACCTCATATATACGATTCTATCGTAAACATTTTATTTCACGCTAAATATTTTAAAGCAACATGTAAATTAATATATTTATAACTGCGGATATCTCATATTAATAAACAAATTTTTTTTTTTATATATAAATGCAATAATTTTAGTTCAATTTAATATTTTATTGTAGTGTTTCATAAATTGGGACTCTGTTCTACAATACGGCCTTTTACCTTATATCGTGTTAAATTTTAAAACTCAATTTTTTTGTTTAATTTTTTAACAATAAACTATATGTGTATATTTTAAAAACAAAAAACTACAAATAAAATAAATTTTTTAAGTGAAAATAATTTATGTGAAGAAACATTATAAATATTTAAGCTCTTAAAAGTATTTCTGTTTTTCCGTACATAAGCAATATTATATTTTTTACATTTTACAACATTGATATTTGTAATTTTTGATAATCATCCAAATATTTATATTAACTACATTTAAGTTACATTTACTACGTGATCTTTAGTTGTAAAAAAACTTTTAAGGGGTGGATAGAGCTAAAGCTTCATGATTTCAAAATTATTAATTGGATTTGAAGCCTAACACCCTGTTGAAAAAAATAAAACGTTAAGAGTACTGCAATAAAATTATGTACCGTTCAGAAAATTCTGTAATTTGGAATAGATTTTAACTAGAAAATGACTCAGTTAAAATTTGGTGTATAAACATTTTAGTGTCCTTAGATGCGTATATTTTTCTTGCTCTATTGATTGTATAAGACTGACCGATCAGAATTGGTTACAATTTGGCAGGATTATCGTTGAAATACTAATGACTAATTTGACTGTTTGTAAAGAAGTATTTGGAGCCTGTGAACGTAGTAATACTCGAAATAAGGTACACTTAACCTCAATAAATGAATCAAATCAGCATCAATTAGAATTACTTTATCATTAAATGACATCCCTGTTGAAAAAAATTATGTATTTTTGTTACGTAATGTTGGCATGTAACTTTTGTATGTAATATAATTATGTACCACTGCATGTACCAATTTGGGACTGCAGTTTAGTACAAATTATGTAATAAAATTACATAATAAAAATACATGCTAAAATTATCTAACAATTAAGCACTTAAAAATTAATTAATGTCTTAATAAATGTAATTTGTCATACAGTTAGCACCATTTGAAGGAAGTACCTTGCGGATAATAGCACCAAACATAGGTCATATGTCTATGTTATCTGTCGTTTTACTTTAATTTGTTTAAATAATTTAGATCATAATTACAGATAACATAGACAGATGACCTATGTTTGGTGTTATTATTTGCAGGGTACTTCCTTCAAATAGTGCCAAATGTATGACAAGTTACATTTATTAAGAAATTGATTAATTTTTTAATGTTCAATTGTTACGTAATTTTAGAATGTATTTATATTATGTACTTTTATTGCATAATTTGTACTAAACTGCAGTCCCAAATTGATACATACAGTGGTACATAATTTTATGACATGCAAGAGTTAAATATCAACATTACGTAACAAAAATACATAATTTTTTTCAACATGGGTTATTGGGTGTGTCACAAATTGGAACAAGAAATAACGTTATTTTATGAAGTCAGCATTTCTGTTTTTGAATGACCGGTTGAGAAAATCTTGTGATTGTTAAACGACCTGATTTAAAACTTTTATTTTAATAGAAAAGTTTGTGTACATTTTAAGTGGTTTTTTAAATACAAAATATTTTAATAAAATAAATTGTCTATAATATTCTTAATTTATGATATTAATATTTATTGATTTATAACCGTTTACAATAAATTTAAGCAGGCATATAACATCAAATTTTGGACATATGTGTCTATTGACAATCAAATTTATACCAGCTCAAATAAATTCAACTAAATATATTATTTTAACATTCAAAAACAAATTGAAATGAAAAATTTCAGCTCTGTTGGTACGATAATTTTCCAATGGGAGGAAATACATAATTCAGAAATAAACAATCATATCGTTTCTCCCTACGAAAAGTAGTGCAGTTCAGATTCCCAACAAAGACTAGTGCAGTTCTTACGCTAATAAATGTTCAAAACCAATATTTTATTTATAATAATGGTTTAATTGACTCAGATAATGACCAGAAAAATCATAGAGCTAGATTTTATTACAAACATACCTATATAATTTTAAGGAGGTTGCTCTGATACGTCGCTAGTCAAAATGTGTATACTTTTTTAAAACGCTTATTTCTTTTTGGTACACGAGATACATTTCGATTAAGACTTACGAAAAGTTAAGATGTAACAAATAATGATTTTAGATGAAGAAATCAAACTATTTATATTAAAAAAAAATTTTAATCCAGACGACATTTGACTCTGTTTTTGAGGTTGAGTGCACATTTTTCATATTAAAATAAAGAATTATTATGCATAGAGGTACTCACTGATTGTTTTCAAAGACAATATATGTTTCTCAAATATTAGTTTTATTCACGATTGAACTATAATAGCCACTTTACTCTCTGAAAAGCGGGACTGAAAAGAGTAGCATTTTATTCCCTCATAATTTTTTCCCGCAAAATGCGGGAATAAAGTAAATTGGCGGGAAATAAACTCTTTATTCCTGCGAAATGCGAGTATGAAGTAAATTTGCGGGATATAAATTCTTTATTCCTGCAAAATGCGGGGAACAAACTCTTTATTCTCGCAAAATTTTTAAAAATTTTGAAAAAAGGTATATTTATGTATTTTGTATAAATTATCAAAATGTGTGTTATTTTGTTTTATTATGTATGAAATAAATATAATAGAATAAGTAGAAAACAATAAAAAAACGTATATTTCCATCAAAATGACGATAGTTGAGTAGGTCCCACTTTTCAAAAAATAAAGTGACTACACAGTTTAGTCGTGAATAAAGCAGAATGTACTATTATATACTACGAAAGCTTTTAACAGAATCTGTTTGTTAAATCAATACATATACAAAAATCAAAACCAAGAAAAGGTGATTCTCCATAAGACGAGAAAACAAAAAAAAAAGTTGGTGTCTAACAATTACAGGGAATTTGGGCCTAATACCTAATCCCTTTGCTGGCAACAAAATTGTCGATAATAATAATTGTCGAGTCTCGGCTTGAAATAATAAAGTTGTTACTCACGGCAATAAATTTTAATCCATCGTAAACCCGATTATTTATTCTTCGCGATAGCTGAGTCTCGGCTACACTATTTCTGGCAAACAATTCATAGAACTGGCAATAATCTCCAAATCACGTGTTGCCAGCAAACTAAATACCCCGAACTGTTAGTATTCACACACTATCAACACATTATCTGACACACGCACAATAAATATATATATATATTTTTTTATAATAAATAATATTAAATAATGAATAAAATTGTTGTACTCTACCGCAAAATTTTTTTTTTTTTCATGCACTGGCACCAAGATTTATTGCGTTCAATTTGGCTCAATAAATTTCAAATCGGCAGGTTTTCTGGCAATTTCGGCAAAAGTAGCGGTCCGGGCTCCGTAAATCTCATCAAAGATTATTTTTCCGCACTTGCTTTCGCGCGATTTTAGCCACAAATTTATACACGCGATTTGAATTTTGATCGAACTGTTCGCGATCAAACGGCGTTCTCAAAGGCTGTGTGCACTGACGTAAAATTTTCTCTGCACACGGCACAAAACAAATATAATCTTACTCACGCGCAATTCTAGCGATCACGAAGTCTCCTTTTTCTAATATGCTAGTAATATACAAACGAGATTACCTTTTTCAGATTTTAATCGAATAAGTGAATAAATAATAAAATTAATTATGAATATCTTTTTCAGATCCTAAGCAAACAGAATTTGACATCAATATCGATAAGTCTGAACCACTTATTCTGTGTGACAAAGAAATTAATGGCACAGAGACAGATGAGTCAAAAAGGGTTAAAAGTTTGCCTCCCCATGATAATGAGATGAATCTCAATTCCAAATATCAAAACACAGATCATACCTACTCAAGTCCTGTATTCAAAGCTCAAATTAGTGCCAAACGGGAAACTTCCAGTGGTGAGTAAAAACATAAGTCTTTTTACTTTCTATAAATAGGAATGTGGCGCAGTTAGCAATTTAAACATTCAATTTAGGAGATGTTAAATAAATTTTATTTACCAAGGACAAAATCGGTCTGGCCCGGTGACTTGGGCCAGAGTTTATTTGCAAGGCCAACGTTTTCAACACATTGTGTGTACCTCTTTGGGGCTCAAACGGTTAAGCTCGTCAAATAATTGAGTCTGGTAAAACGTGTTATTATAAAAACGGGACAAAAAAATTTCGTCGTACCCCGCGTTCACGTTAACTAGCGGGGAACACGGCATCGGAAAAAAATGTTAGTGTCCGAATGCCACCAACTCCGAGACCAAATATTCTTACCATTTTAAATGTATTATTATCAAGCTCGTACGCAGGGTTTAATCCATGATTGAAGACTATTTTTGTATAAAAAATAAGTTGGTTTTTGCTTTGCATAATTCCCGGTTAGTGTTACAGTTTTTATCATTGTAAAATATGACGGGACTCAGGCGCGAACCTCGAATCTTCGACTTGCAAGTCTAACACTACCGTTTGAGCCAGGGCCGCCACCGACGATGCACTTTTCGAATCGGTCTCTTTTGCAGGTAGTCACCCGTGACGTATTCACACGTAACACTGGCATTTTGTCAAATGCATACTTTATAAATTCTTTCAGTTAACTACTAAAATTACATATTAACTTAGTAATTTAAAAAAAATTTGCTTTAAAATAATTATAATAGTGATTATTAACTCCTTTTCTACTTTAATATAAATAAGTAAAAAATTAAATCTCGAATATCTTTTTCAGATTTCGCTAATAGCACTTGTTGCCTTAGTGATATAGACACATGCCCTAAAGTCATCGAATCGATTATCGATGATGGAGAGTTTGAGGATTCATTTGTGGCGAGAAAAGAAATAATCAGCACAGAAATTTTTAATGAATCTGACATTTCCCGAAGTCCCATGGAGCAAATACGAAACATAGATACCTCTTTAACAGATAACAATCTGTCAAAATTCTCTGTGAACAGCTCACTTGATATTGAAAGTACCATGTTAGGTAATCATTTTACCCTATTTTCTTAGTGAGAATATTTGATTGTAATTTTTAAATTATTTTACCAAGACACTAATTATGATACATCTTTTAGAACTTCTTCCTAATACAATAAGCAAAACATCTTTAGCAAAACCGAAGATTATTAGTGATATCATGATAAATAATATTGATTTTAATTCAATACCTGTTTTTGATGAAAATGGAAACTCTATTGAAGTATTAGCGTTCAATGAATACGATACCAAATTTGACGAATACATAACTAAGGATCTGATTTCTCCAAATGAATTGATAAACTATGGTATGAATCATCTTTTTATCTTATAAATAATAATATATTAGACTAAAGTTAGGCATCATGAAATATTTTTTTAATGAGGTTTTTTCGCTTGTTCAAAAACTATACTTTTCCGTAATGTTAAATATAATGTACCTATTCATGTTATTATATATTTAATTTCACTAGTGATACTAAAAAATCACTCACAAAGTAGTTTTTTACCTGCAGCGGGCAATAATAGTATATTGCGTACCAAAAGCGTAAAGTGGGCTTTTATAGAATAGAATACACAGAAAACACCTTAGGGCATCCGCTGCAGAAACGAGTGCCCCCACTACATTAAACGATGTGTAGTTCCGTGCCGAATGATTTCGGAATTGTTCTGCGCGAAAATCCGGTCGCAAACGTACTCTTGCTGTGAAAAGCAAAATACATGCGCGGTAGATACGCATTGAATGCGCAAAAGGTTAAAAGTGAGGTTACCTTGCCACGTCTCTGCCCCTTCTTTATACCGGTCTCTAACGCGCAACGTTGTGCGTGTCTACTCGTGCACTGGTTTGCTCTTCGAAGAGTCCTTTTTTCCTCCTGTTGTTTAGTAAACAGAAACGCAACGATTTCGGGCCACTGGAGTCCGAAATTCGTGACTTCACTGCACGAAAATCTGGGGAGTACTTGTTTCGGGCAAATCGTGCAAATAATATCCTGAGGTATTTTCAGTGTAGAATAAGCGTTTGTTTTCGATTAGTCAAAAAATACATTTTCACGGTTATCATATAGCTGGTTATTACTCTGTCATATCATACCGGTAAATTTTAATAAAATACATATTGCTAGTCTTCACAGCTGTCATATCACATTTGTACAATCAGGTTCATGTTATATGAATATAAATATAGTGCGGAAGTCTAATCTTGCTTAAACTTTTTCAAGTCACTTTTCAACATAAAACTGATACATCTATGACCTTTTTATTGCATAGGCCTTGGTTAACGAGCTACAGTATTTTTTAGTTTTTTTTTATTATGTTTTTTACCGGCGCAGCCTCTTGCCGGGGGCCTTCCACCACCTCTGTGTAGAAGTTGAGCCCAATTCCCCAATTCTATATTTCATTCCTCCTATCCAGTCTTATCTTTTCTGCTTTTATACCTTCCCTGGAAGGAATTTCCGGTGAGAACATATTTCAGCCGCGCACCACGGCTTACTTACCTTATCAACCTTTCTACATAGCACCTACCACTGTTTCGCATTTGCCCAGGTGTAAATCTGTGAGGCAGGGAAAACCCGAAATTACTCTGAAGGAAAATTCCGGGGGAAAACCTGCCTCGAAACAGCCCGTGTCCAGGGTTCTTTTTCCGTTGAGAAACGACTTAGAAAAGATACGAGTGATTTTACTGGGAATCGAATCCTCGACCCCTGGAACGTCGTTATTTATGTGCCTAGCACGCTAACCACTGAGCCAACGTCGCTCTTCAGTATTTTTTAGTTAACAACTGCAAAACTAGTGCCTCTTTGAACGTGTATATGTACGCTATAATTTTTTTCTACAGTTTTTTATGTAAATTTTGATAAAATCTTTATCATTTAAAGCAAATAATATTTTGACCTTTAAAATCCCCTCAAACAAAAAGAAATTTCCCGAACTTCAATTTTATTCTCTGTAGAACTATATAGGATTTATTATAGCGAAGTTATACGCTTTCAAAGATGTACTGATTATTTACAGATTTTGACTAAAATAGGCCGTGAAATAGCTAATCAAGGCCTATGGGACAAAAAGGTTGTAGATGTATTAATTGTATGTTGATAAGATACCTAGTAAAGATTTAGCAAGATTTCCCTTAGCATCTTGCTAAATGATTACGATGACGAAAGCCGGATATTTACAAAGTAGGCGAAAGATCATCCCCACTTCGTTTTCGCCCCACCTGCAGTACCCGTAGTCCCTGAGTTTCAAGTTCTGCAGCTGGCAACCCACCCTCTAATGCTCAGTCAGCCAACCCGTGACCAGCCTCAGCCTGCTTTTGCTTAGGCCTCTAATGGTCTTCAGCCATTCCTCTGCTTTGCTGTCGCCTATAAGAACTTTAGTCTGTCTAAGTCCTTTGGCGTTAATCCATTTGGTGCTCAGCTGCGAACTGAGTCAGTCCTTGATTACTTTGTTTACCTCGCAAGTAGAAACGGCGACTAAGCACCTCTTTGCTCGAATGCCGTCGGCGTCTTTACCTGCCAGCCTTTATCCACTACGCCGGAGTGCCCCGGTACCCACAAAGTCTCACCATGTTTTGTTCAGTCAGTAATTCTATACCTTAGTACCTCTTTTGAAGTGAACCTGACATTTTCCAACGCCATTAGGGTCGCCCTGCTGTCAGAGCAGAAGTTTACAGTTTTTTGCCCTGTATCTTTCTCCAGCAGCCAATTGGCTGCCTCTGTAATGGCTCTGATTTCTGTCTGGAAAATCGATCTCTTGTGTGCCCCCCCCTCCCCCATTCCCATGCTCCTGCCCCTGCACCATTCTCAATTTTTGAGCCGTCGGTGAACTGTGGTTATCGGTAAACTAGTGTGCTACACTATTTTTGAGACGCTCGTGTGGCCCCCTCCTTCACTCTTCCCTTTCTTAAATAACGATCAAGAAAGGTTTGGAGAAGATTTTTTCCGCCATTCTGTCACAACCTCTTTCCTCCATGAGCGACATTACCTGTTCCAATAGTGTCACGTCCTTGAAGTGGGAGCAGTTCGTTGATTGCGCTAGTCGGCAGAACGTCCTATAAGCATTCGCCCTAACTGTTTAGTGGCGGGAGTTCAAACAGTGTTTCCGTTGCAACCGTCGGCGTCATCCGCATAGATTTCGTGATTCCTGTCATAACTAATCTTTGATCTCTGCCCAGCGCTCCAATTTGAGTTGTCATCTCACATTTGTAACTGCATACCAGTGCTCCCTAAATGAGTTTTGACATCATATAGACATCTTACTTTTTCCGGTTACAGATCACATGTATTGCCAAAGGCTCTCCTGCAGGTCCAGAAGATGCCTATCGCTTTTTGCTTGAACATGTCTCCCCCAGTTGAATTTAGCGTCCAGCGTGACCTAAAGGTATTTGACCTCTTATACCAATTTCAGATGGATACCAAGGATTTGGAGCCCTTCCATCAGCTTGTTTTTAAAGCTGTTCGTGTACAGCATGACATTGACCTTTCTGAGTAGGCATTAGGCCTACATTAGGCCTGCCAGCACGTCCTTATCGTCACCTCTTATCGGGATGGCGATATCGTCCGCTTATGCCTGTGCGTTTATACCAGCATCGTTCAGGATGCGAATTTAGTTGTCAACTACCAGGCACTACAGTGCCGGTGACTGCACCCTTCCTGTGGGCAGCTCTTTCTCACGACACCTCTGCTAAAGTACGATCCCCAAGTTGCAACTATCGTCTGGTCCTCAACATAAAGTTGATACACCTAGCGATAGTTGCCGAGATTACGTGCCTCTCCATTCCTGCCTTAATAGCCTCGCCGGTCGTGTAATTCGAGTCCAGGAAACCCACCAATACCAAATCCGAGTCTTTCATGCCCTTTTGATTGAAGCTAACCGCGTCCGCCGAGTTTCCAGTCTGATAGGCGTGCTATTTGTGTGTAGTGGCGCCTCCACCAATGATGACTCTTTAATATTTAATCTGTCCACCAGCGTTTCCATAGTTTTGAGTAAAAATGAGGGCATGCTGATTGGCCTCAAGTCTTGCCTTGTGCCAGACAAGCTAGATGCAATTTCTTCAGGACCGGAACTAATACGTCGATGCCCTATTGAAGTAGAGCCGGGCAAATGCCGTTCAGTCCTGCCGCCTTGTAGGGTTTAAACGTTCCTATTTTCCATCTGATTTTTGCCTTGCCTATCATCGGTTTCGCCATCCTCCAGTATTTCCCGCAGGCAGTCAGCCACACAGCCTCTGACTCAGCCTCCTCTCAAAATGAAATTTCCCGTATTTCATTTTATTGGCTATAGAACTACGTAGGATTTATTATTGCAAAGTTATACGCATTCAAAGAGATACTGGTTATTTGCAGATTTTGACTAAAATAGGCCATGAGTTGCGAATCAAGGTTTATGGGACAAAAAGGTCGGAGATGTATCAGTTTTATATTGAAAATAGATACCTAGTAAAGTTTTAGCACCCCTTGTGAGATTTTCCTTGGAATCCTGCTAGAGGTTCTACACTTGTTCTTCGAAAAGAGGACCTCAAGGTACGGGGACTGACTCATACGGTAAGCCTTATAAATTACAACCGATGCAGAGTGATATGCTTGCTGCTCTTGATGCCACATATGTATCCCCCTTTCGAGCTAAACAGTAGAGCAATAATCTAAATGAATGATGACAAGAGCACTAGCCAGATGCTTGCACAATGTCTCGGTGGTACAGGATCTAAAAGACCTGAGCACGTACAGGTCTCTATTAACCTTTAGGCTAACTGTATCCACGTTCGATTTCCATGCTGACGTAGAATCCATGACCACTCAAAGGTGACTTACCTTGTCGACGAAGGGAATAAAAACAACACTTTACACCTCAACCCTAAGAAAGTTCAGCCTCTGGATTTGCTTAATGTAATATTGCAACCCAAAAATGATTGCTTTAGTTTTGCCGGTGTCAAGATGCAATGCATTGCCGTAGTCCAGGGTCCGTATTCCGTAAGCTGTGTTTGGCTCGTCGCTATCGTTATCAATGACAGACTTGCCCGACACAGCACATGCCAGAAGATTATCTCTTGTTACCTGGATGTAGGTTTGGGTTAATTAATTAATGGTTGCCTGGTTTTCTAAACCATTGAACTCCGCTAAGACATCCTTAAGATCATTAATGTAAAGATAGTTAAACAATATAAATCTCCATTTAATTTAGTAACCACTTGTTGATTACGACCCATAACATATGATTTCATCCACAGGATGACTGACCTGGAGTACCCCATTCCAATCAGCTTACGCGGCAATTTTGGAGTAGTGCTAGTAGTGCTGTTTGCGTTGAATGGTGATATGTATTGACTGCATTTAACACTACATTATCATCGTCAGTATAGATCACATCAATTCAAGTGAAAAAATCTCCGACGTGATGTGTCGCGCCATGTTCGAAGGGTGAAAACAATTTGACATTTTTTACGTTTCCTTTAACGTTTTTCCATCAACAATTCGACGGTCTATACCGTCCTCATCAGGAAACTGTCAAAGTATATTTATTCATAAGTAAAAGATGTTTATACATAAATTATAACAATATCGAGGAGTCAAAACTTACAGACATAATTGTTATAATTTATGTATTAACATCTTTTACTTATGAATAAATATACTTTGACAGTTTCCTGATAAAGACGGCATTGATCGTCGAAACATTGAGGGAAGAAACAAAAAAATGTCTTAAATTTTGTTCACCCTTCCCTGTATACGAACTGACTCGGGAAGACCCTCTATCGGTCTTCCTATGCATAGCACCGTTGTTTTTATTAACTACTGAGGGATAGAGTCTAAGTGGGAGAAATCGACTTCCTCTACAAAATATTGTATTAACTTTAACTTCAATTAACGAGCAATTTCTTTAACGAATTTTGCATCCGGTGAGGTTGACAGCATGTTCGCATTTAGATCTCCCATAAAAATATCTATATTCATAATCCAAGAATACCTTATCAATTTGTCGGCTAGTTCTGAATCATTAGCGAACGAGATACCCGTCGGAGTCAGTCGGAGCTGAGACCCTGTCCCTATCCAACGGCCCATGCTTAACTTTAGTGACTTTTACTTGTCTTTTAACATTTAACGCATCGCCACATTCAGGATTCTTATCTCTATTGCAGGCCATTGCTAGAGCATGTAGACCATCAGCTGAGGTGAATTCGCGTGTTTATATCCATCTCCTCTTTATAAGAAATCGCCCGCCTTTATCCCAAATGTATTTGCAACCTACTCCTTGCACGATTCGTCTAAGATTGTTTTAACAATCTTATAATACTCTCCTTGATTAAAAGTTCGTCGATATATATCTTACTTTTTATTAGACAATTACGCATTTCCTTATTGAGAGAAATGGCGACGCTACCCGCAGTTGGTGTTAAACGCAGTAAATCTGCCCGCGCGCACGATTCTTACAACTAATTCGCAGCAAGATTCTATCTATTCTATTTTACCTATCGATTCTACCGATTTCAATCAAGTTCTAATACAAAAAGTGGGATTAAGATATAGCTTCAAAATCGATTGAAAATTTAATCGATCCCTAACACGTACTACAAACTCCATACTCGGTCTATAAAACTCCCATTATACGCCTTTGCCACACAATATACTATCAATTAATTGTTACATAGAATTACATTACAATTATATCTAGCTTGCCCGCCACTAGTCGGAAGCCTGCAGCACGAGTGTGCATGTATTTTGCTTGCACAACGGCTCTCACTGTGACGCGACATTTACGCACATCCTGGGATGTAAACTTGTGCGTTCACTCTAGATTCTATCTCGCTCACTCCGTACTTTTATACCTTTGGGCAAATATTAAACTTGGCCGTTGTGCCGTATAAATGCCTTATATTCCATTAATACCAAACACGTGCATTTCCTTTATCAAATAGCCAGCTAATGAAAAACACATTAACTTAGCAGCTTTTTTGTGACATGTAAAAGTCGTTTTCAAGCGAAAGAACCTTTTCATATTTGACTGATTTATTTATGTACAATATTTAAACATTTTTCTTAGCATTTAAATACATCTTTATTCTTATTGCAGATGATTTGGATGTTCCAAATGATCCTCCAGAAAATCGTTTTTCTGATAATATTTTGAACAACAATATGGACAATCACGTAGATTATGTTCCCAAAGATCGTTTTTCTGATAATAATTTGGACAACAATTCTGATACTAATTTAAACGACGATATAGAAAATGACCAAGATTATGTTCCAGAAAATGAATTTAGTAGTAATTTTAACAATAATCACGAACATCTTAACACAGTTTCTGTTCAAGAAAATGTGTTACCCAATCAAGGTTCCATTAATAAAGCAGACAACAACAAACAAACTCGATCAGAAAAAGAAAATGTTAATCCTTCATATTATAACATTAATAAAGCAAAGAATATTCCTACTCCCAAACAAAGACAGTCGCGCAGAACAGCGGTACAACAATTTCTCGAAACGAGTCAACCAGGAACTATAGACAGTGAGCAAGTTTCTGTAACTAATTGTAAGACGACTAAGGTAACGAGTGACCAGACACCTGTCGCTCCATTTTTACAATTTATTGATATTTCAAAGATCAACACAAGCCCACTGGGAGAAATTATGTCGAATTCTGAGAAAATAATAATTAATCATACAGAAAATATAACCAAAGAATATACATGCAAATTTTGCCATAAGAAGTTTAAGCATAAAATAATTGATCATTACTTTCGAAAACATAAAACTGAATCAGAAGTCATAGAAATTAAAAATATACCTTCAGGAAAACGAGTCCGCGGAGAAAAATTAACTGAAATCCAACTTAAGAGGCAGAGATTGATTGCTCATTTACGCAGTTATGGATCATTTAAAAATAATTGTAAAACTAATAATGCTGAAACCCTACAATTACCGAGAAAACCTCGTAAGCATTCTAATCCAAAAAAATTATCCGAATATAAAATTTGCGGAACATGTCAAACGCAAGTACTACGCACAAGTGCTTCCAATCATCTTAAAGTATGTTCAGGTATCAAAACAAACCTTAGTAAAACTAAACCAATAACAAGTATCCATAATATGATGCTAGGAAATGTCCTCCCTGTCGCTAATAAGTACTTAAGGCCATTGATAACAAAACTTACATACGACGAAACAGGTATAGTAGCAACTCATGATCGCTTAATTGTTCTTCATGGAAATGATCAGGCGTATAAGTTCAGGAACGTTGTTAACAGTGGCAAACAAATAAGAGCTGAGATGAGACTGTTAGCTGATATGCTAGTTACTCTACGGAAACTTAATAGTGAAATAACAGAATTATCAAGTAGTCTTATGCCTAAATGCGTTCCTGCGCACATAGAAATGGCTAATATTTTAGGAAATTTTGATCAAAATCAGAAACGCTTTTTATCCCCGGCGACAGCACGAGATGTCGGTAGGTTAATGAAAACCATTTTGGAACTTTGGATTGGCATCTGCATTGAAGCTCAATGTGAGGAAGGAGATGCTAATAAACTGCTAGCAGAGAATTTCAGGACATTATATCTAAGAAAATTTGATGTGATGATTTCAAAAACTATTGGTGAATCACAAACACAAATAAATTTAGAAAAAGGGCCGGAGCCAATGCCATCTATTAAAGATATCAAATGTTTTAATAAACATGTTAAAGAAAGGAGAGATACATCATACGAATATTTGAACAATAAAGATGTAGTTGAACCGTCCGATATTGAATCTTTCCAAGATCTTAACGAGTCTTCATTATTGTCAATATTAGCTTTTAACAGGAAACGTCCAGGTGAACTGTCGAGGCTAAAAATAATGTCTTTTGACAGAAGAGAAGCCGTATCAACTGAATCTAATGTAGATTATGATAACATGACTAATGTAGCTAAGAAGATGGCCCTCAAGTACACACGAATTGTGATAAGGGGAAAGAAAAACAAAAAACTTACGCCACTACTTTTAGATTTGTCGATGGTTGAATGTATAATGTTAATTTTAAAGCTTCGATCTATTTTTGGAGTTTCCGACAATAATCCATATGTGTTTGCAAAACCTGAAACTGAGCATGCAATTTTACAAGAAGTACCATATTACGATGCAAGCAGTATCATTCCAAAGTCTACAAATGAATGTGGAGCTAGTTTTCCAAAAACTCTGACGTGTACTAAAATGAGGAAGCAGATGGCTACTTATGGAATATCCCTAAATCTTACAGATGGCCAGATAGAAAATCTATCTTCGTTTATGGGACACGATAAAAGTATCCATTTGAGTATTTATAGACAACCAGTAGCAGTCAAACATATCTTGGAAGTTTCGCAGTGGTTAGAAAAGGCTATGGGTGAAGGAGAAGACGAAGATGAAGAAGCAACAAGTGAGACAAATTTACAAGTAGGAGTAGCTGACATAAACAAAGATCATTATAAAAATCTCCCAAGACAAGAAATCCATGAAAATTTTGATTCAGTTGATATCGTGGAATACAATAGCGTATCACAAGCACAAGACGTCAACTGTAAGTATGAGAAATCTAAAAAAAACATATTAAGACCCTTATTAAGAAATTTCTAGGTTCTAAATTCCAAAACTCTCAGTCCCTCCAACCCATAAATCCACAAATACTTAAATCAAATAGATAAACCAACAAATCCACGTATATTAAGCTAGCAGACCATGGTCACGACGCGCATTTCTAACCTATTGGATGATTATCATTCATCACTATGAATGCTTTATTTTAGGGGTAGTAGACGGATAACTTAGGACTCGGGGGTGCCGGTAGAAGACTATTAACTATCCTATCAGTGAGAAACTTATTAGCAACTAAATGCCGCTCGTTTTCTTAGCACATATGCGTATATTTTATAAATGTCCTCTTTTACGGGTAGTAGAAGGGTGACTTGGGGCTTGGGGGTAGTTGTAGAATCATTCCTACTCGCGAACAACTAATTAGCATCTAAATACGCCGCAGTTATTTGCACCTACGAGTATATTTTACCAATGTTCTCTTTTAGGGGTAGTAGAAGGGTGGCTCTGGGCTTGGCGGTAATAGTAGAATATAATTAACTATTCTACTAGTGAGGAACTAATTGGCAAGTAAATACCCCTTGTTTTTTGGCATCCACGATTATATTCTATGAATGTTCCCTTTTAGGGGAAGTAGAAGGGTGACTTGGGGCTTGGGGATAGTTGTAGAATAAAATTCACTATCCTACTAACCGGAAATTCATTAGAAACTAAATACTCCCTTGTTTATTTGCTTGTTTATTTGCACCTCCGAGTATCTTCTATCAATGTTCTATTTTAGGTGTAGTAGAAGGTTGGCTTATGGCGTAGGGGTAATTGTAGAATAGAATTAACTATCCTACTAGCGAGCAACTAATTTGCAAATGAATACTCTCTCATATATTTGTACCTACGAATATATTCTATGAATATTCTTTTTTAGAGGTAGTGGACGGGTGGCTTGGGGCGCGTGGGTGATGGTAGAATTCTATCAATTATCCTATGTGATGTTGGGATTATTCAGGATAATATTTTAAAGCGTAAGCCTCCCAAATCAGCAAACTATTCAACTTCTCCCTCAGGACTTTTAAATCCCAGGAGGGACGGTTTGGGAATTGTCTGCGAGGATCTGTCGGGTTATAATTAAATAGACAAATATATATATGGTATGATCAATTTATTCAATTATTATTATGACGGGGAGCACGGACTTTAGCCGTCTCCCTACTGCTCCAGTCTGCTTCGTGCTGTTACCTGAAAAACGCGAGAGCGACGCGAAACCAGGTTGCTCGACTCGACTCTGCAACCACGATCTGCAATCTCCTGCCGCGAACCGCGCCTGAAATCGCGAAAATCCCCTCAGGTGTTCGCTGCGCGACGCCAACTCTACGGTTACTCGCGAAATCCGCGCGACGCGATATCTCACAACTTGCACAGGACAGCACACTCGAAATAATTCGGCGCAACGAGGTTGACGGGCTCTAGGCCGCGTCGTCTTCCCGGCGTGAGCAAGACAATCTGCTCGTCACACGATAAGGTAAAGGAAGGAAAAGCAGCGGCGGACTAACCACGCCACGTCGCTGCTCAGGACTATCACCAAGGATTTTCAGGAGTCGCGGTGAATCTAACGATAAAATACGCGAAACTCGCGGTGATAATATTATTGGCTTGCTCACCTCGAAGCTTTATTCTCGTGTAGACTTATCCTGGCGTCTCGCTCTCTCTCTCTCTCTCAACTTTTCGCGCTATCACTAACTGCTCCCTCTCGCCTCGCTCCAAAATGGCTCCTCTCTTAAGTCGCAGTCGTCTGGGAAATTGCTAGATAATTATCCTGGGCGGCTGCTGCTGAAGAAGTGAGCTGTGGGGATTTTCGCCCCATCAAATCACCTCGGCAAGGCCACAGGACCTCTCACGCGCGCGCCCTCCTCGCTGGTGGTGCTGCGCCGATCGTCCGCGCACCGTTGTCGCGACGAGCAAACGCGGGAGAATCGATTTTCCCTTTAAGATCGATTGCGCCCGTCGGAGCTCGTCACGAGACCAGCAGTTTACCGCTGGTAACGCGCGCCAGTCGCACTCACCCGCTGTAGCGTGCAGCGAGGCGAGCGCACCTTATCTCTCTCTCGCGCGCGGCTCCCCACCGCGTGCCTAGTCGGCTGTTGCGCGAGAGCGGTGCGCGCGCGTCATTCTGCGCCACGCGGTCGCTCTCGTCACATCTCTCTCGCGCGTTCCACCTCCCGGCCGTCGCCGTGGCCAGGAGGCGTGTTCAGCCTCGCAGTGTCTCGCGACCGGGCCTTCGCGAGTGTGTGTGTGTCTAGTGTCCTGCGTATTGGCTGCTACTCAGCCATCAGCCACCGGATTGGCCTCTCTGCGCGTGTATGTGTGTGTGTGAGTGTCTGGCTTTCCTGGTCATGGCGTCGGGGACACAGCTGACGCTGTTGCCCCGTCGCATTACCCCCCCCAAACTCGACATACCCCCCCGGGATGACGGGTTTCCTAAAGGGAAGTTCAAGGAAGGTTCACTCTCATCTCTCCTCTTCTCTCCTTTTTTTTTTTTTTTTTTATTAGCTAAATATTATATTTACAAGGGGCGCCTCTGTCCCCCTCGCATGGCTCGCAATAGTTGTTGGCGAAGGGGGTTGGGGCAACCCATTATTGCCCAGCAGGCATCAGCCAACTCTCGCTGGCGGGCCTCCCCCATCTCCTGGTCCCGCAGCTGCCGGAGAACGGCCTGGTATCGGGGGCACGCCGCTCGCCGGGTTGGAGGACGGGAGTCATCCCCCGACGAGTCGCTATCCCCGGTATTGTCGCTGCGGCTGCTTCGGCTCCGACTGCTGTTGCTACTGTTGCTGCTGCTGTGCCTTCTAACCGCCCCAATCTGGCGTCGGCGACGGCTGGCCCGGCTCTCCCGGCTTCTGCTCCGGCGTGGCGGAGGATGTGCTGCTGGTCGCGGCGGCGATGCTGGCTCCGGATCCTGATGGACCAAGTCCACCAACACCACCCGTGGCTCGGCTCCAACCCGGGCCGGTGGTCCTTGGCGCAAGCCCCTTCCTCGCCCTCGTATTGGTGGAGCCTCCAACTCTGTAACATTATGGCATTTTACTCTACCCTATCTCACCTCACCCGTAGGGAGGGGTCTTACCGATCACGGGGGGGGACACACTGTCCCGCTGGCTACCGGAGACCGGAGCCCCGGATGTCGAATCGGCCTCCGCAACCACCGGAGGGACCGTCCTTACAGGAAACCGGTACCGTTCTGGCGTCAGATCTCGGGGTCCTCTGTAGGGCGGTGGTAAACCCTGGAGCCTACCAAGGATGCCCCTCCAAAGGCGCGGTGCCGGTGTGGGGGCCTCAGGTTGCGGCGCCTCACGTCTCGGTGGCGGGGACGGTGGCTGCGGCGCGTCTATTCGCTCCGGCGAAGGTGGCGGTGGCGGCATAATCGCCAACAAGGCGGGTCGGGGCGGCAGAGCCTCCTCCAGGCCCGGTGGTGGCAGTGCCAACAACGCCGGGAGCGGTGCTGGTCTCTCTCCCTCCTCCTCTCTCATCGAGGGCGGTGATGGCTTCCTCCAGGCCACCAGAGCCAAGGCCATAGATGGCTCACTGGTGGCCGGGGTCACCCTCTCGCCGCTCATCACAGGGGCGACCGCAGCGACGGCCGTGCCTGACAGCTCCTCGTCCCAGTCGGACTGGCTCGAGAAGCCTGTCGGGGCGGCTGGCGGGGCGGAAGCGGTGGCTGGCTCCGCCGGAATCGGGGGCGCCTCTCCTGGGAACAAGGAAACCCTATAACCGCTGCCCCAATCTCCCAAAAACACTCACTCTGGGCCTCTTACCTGAAAACAGGGTCCGGCGAGCATCCCTCTTCCGGGCCAGCTCCACCCGGGCATCGTCCGTCCGGTTCTCCAAGAAACAGCGGTAGGCGGCCTCACATCGGGGACAATCCTCCACCGATACTCCCTTCCTCCCGCAATTGCCACAGAATTGGCTTGCTGGTTGAGTGCAAGCCCGCCGGCCGTGCCCCATAGCCCAGCAGTTAAAACACGCCCTCTTGGGCGGGTCGACCGTGTGGTCCGTCCGGATCGGGGCTAACCCCCCGAACATCGCTCCCTCCAAGCGGACTGCATTTTTCCGCGACCTGGTGCGTCGCGACCCGGAGGCACCGGAGGCTGGGGTGCGTGGCACCGCGCCGGTCCTCCGGCCCAGCTCCTCACGCGCTTCGTCTCTCTCCTCTCCAGCGGCCGGTGTGGAGGTTAGTATCTCCACCTGCAACAAAACTTTGTTATCATGGCCACGTCTGTGCTGTCTACGCCGCACCAGACGAATTCTCACCTGAGAGCTAGGCTCTCCTCCGCTCAGCTTGGCTCCGCTTTCCGTCCACGTGGTGGGTCGAAAATCCACTTCGACCGCGGAACGGGAGATCGGAACGCCGGGCTCGGGGGAACTGTCGTCCCGACGACGACTTGACGGGCCCGATTCCACGTCGTCGAGTTCGAGGTGGCGGTTCAGGTTGTATCGCCGTTTTTTCCCGTTCGGCCCGCGGAGCCGGGGCCGCTCTTCTTCCTGGCCCTCTTGGGCCCTCCTCTCCAACTTGGCCCGCAAGTCGGCCAAGGGCGGGGGGCGTAAGGACACCCACTGACCGGGCGGGGACGCCGGTTCTTCTCCCACCAGTGCCTCCAGCTCGGCTACTGCTCGTCGGCTAGCCGCCTCCTCACTCTCCTCCTCTTCGTCGGGCGGAGTGGCTGGTGTTTTCGCGGGTGGTTGACGGCGCGGGATGGTCGGCGCCTCCGATGCTGGCCGCGGCCAGTGCGGCTCTCCGCTCACCTCCGTCGGCGAAACACTGCGCCTTACGGCGGCGGTTATGTCCTTTACCGGACGTCGCCGTCTCTCCTCCTCCCGCCGGTTGATGGCCTCGCGTGCTCCCATCTGCCTTGACATCCTGTAATATCTTCTTATTGTTAACAAGGGGAACGACAACACACATAGGAGATAACGTGCAACACTTACTGCCACCACATTTACGTGTTCGCGGGCCGGTTCCGCGGCGCCACGTAGCGCCGCAGCTCACTCACGTGCACTTTCCCGCTCTGCCGCTTGTCACTAACTTCTACCTCGTAAATTAGCGGCGAGAGCTTCCTCAGGATCCAGCACGGAGGTCCATAGTTCGCGTCCAACTTATTACACCTCCCTTCTGCCCCTTTTGACAAGGTGTGCAACTTCCGGCGCACCATGTCCCCTACTTCGAACTCCACCACCCGCTTCCCGCGGTTGTAGTGGCGCGCCTGCTTCTCAAACGCCTCGTCGAGGTGGCGAACCACCAATTCCCTCAAGGCCTCGAGCCGCCTTGCCCGATTTTCCCACTTGACCTTATCCAGGGTGAACTTCGGGCCGCGTACCTCCACTTCTCGGCGGAGACTCTTTACTGGCTGCGGTTGCCGCCCGAAATTTAAAAACGCGGGGGATACTTTTGTACTGGGCTGGGTTGCCGTGTTCACCGCATGGCGGAACTCATGCAAGTGCTGGTCCCACGTGCGGTGATCGGCCCCGACAAAGGTCGCGATCATGGTTTTCAACGTCCGGTTACTACGCTCGACCGGGTTAGCCTGCGGGTGGTACGGGGGAGTCGTCACATGTCTCACCCCGTACTCCTCCAGCGTCTGCTTAAGGGTGTTGTTTATGAACTCCCTCCCATTATCCGTCAAGAGGAAGTCCGGGGTCTCCCAGCGGAAGAGAATGAGCTCTTCGAAAGCTTTAGCCACCGCCTGGCCCGTTGCCTTCCTTATTGGTTTAACTTCCACCCACCGGGTGAACAAGTCCTGGAAGACGATTAGGTACTTGTGCTGGCTCTTACTTTTCGGGAACTCCATCAAATCCGCCGCGACTACCGCCCACGGCCGTTCTATCAACCGTTGTCCCATTGGGTCACACTCTTCCACGTAGTGGTGGACGTCGTACCACATACCCGCCCAATAGTATTCCCTAGCTACCCTATCGTAGGTTTTCTCAACTCCCAGGTGTCCCGACGATGCTTCGCGATGTAGGTCGCTCAGCACGCGAGGTCTATACTCGATTGGCACGACTAACCTCCACCCCTCTTGTGCGTTAGTGATCGGATCCAGGAGAGGGTCCTTGCGATACTTATAAAGCATGTCATCCTCCACCTTCCACCCCCGATACTTCTGGGGAAAAGCGAGGACCTCGTCCCTCCGCTTTAGATACCACGCATCCGTGATAGTCTCGAACGCACTGACCCCAGCGGCCGTTTCCCCTTGGCTACGCGAGAGTGCATCCGGCACGTGGTGACTTGCTCCCGGGCGATGTTTGACCTCGAAGTCCCACTGCTGCATCTCCAGGGCCCAGCGGGCGAGACGGCCCGTCGGGTCCTTGAGGTTCTGCAACCAGCGTAGGGCGCTATGGTCCGTAATCACGGTAAACTGGTACCCTTCCAGGTAGGGCCGCAGTTTCCGGATGGCAAATAACATCGCTAGACACTCCCGCTCGGTGGTGGTATAATTCCTCTCCGCGGGAGTAAGGACCCGGCTTAGGTAGACTATAGGGTGTTCGCCGTCCTCTAGCTCCTGGGTGAGCACCGCTCCAACCGCGTAATCAGATGCGTCGCACTGCACCGTGAAAGGGCGGCTGAAGTCGGGCCTCGCCAGCACCGGAGCCCTTGTCAGAGCCTCCTTCAACGTTTCGAAAGCCGTTTGTTGTTCCTCTCCCCACTGCCACACGCAACCCTTCCTCATCAGCTTCAACAGGGGAACCTTAATTTCCGCGTCGTGAGGGATAAATCTACCGTACCACCCCGCCATCCCTAGGAAGCGTCTCAATTGCCTCACATCTTTGGGTGCGGGGTAGTCAATGACCGCAGATATCCGCTCAGGGTCGGGCCGCAGCCCTTCGCGGTCTAACAGGTATCCTAAATACCGAACCTGGGAACACCCGAAATCACACTTCTTGCGGTTTACCGTTAGCCCTGCCTCGGTGATTCTACGGAGCACTACTTCCACCCACTTCAAGTGATCGTCGAACGTTTCAGTGACCACGATAATGTCGTCTAGATACCCAAACACGTAGGGTTCGAATTCCGGACCGAACAGCTTGTCCACCAGTCGCTGGAAGGTGGCGGGGCTGTTGGTTAGCCCTAAGGGCATTCGTTTAAATTGCCAAAACCCTGAGCCTGGGACCGCGAACGCCGTGTATTTCTTACTCTCCTCCTCCATTTCGATCTGGAAGAACGCTTTCCGCAAGTCAATTTTTGTAATATACCGCGCGTTGCTGAGTTTGTCTAATATCCCGTCCATGGGCGGCAACGGATACCCATCTTTGACCGTAAATTCGTTCAAGTCACTAAAGTCGATGCAAAATCTCTCCTCTCCATCCTCCTTCTTCACGATCACGGGTGCGCTAACGAAGTCGCTATCCGATTCCTCGATTATCCCCGCGCGTCTGATCTCATCGATCTCTTTCCACGCTATCTGGAGTTTATGTGGCGACCATCGGCGAAACTTATGCCTAACTGGTTTCGTCCCCTTCCAAACTATCCTGTGTTTTGTCAGAGAGGTGGCCTTTAGTTCTTTCGGCGGTTCTTCGGGGAGAAAACGTTTCACCACCTCCAGGAGCCGATCGTGCTCCTCCTGACTCAGTTCTGAGAGACCCGCGAAGGCGGCACTTATGCCTTTCGCGTGGTCTCCCAGCTCATCGTCGAAGGCGTGCCACGGTCTACCTGGAATCCTCCAACTGTTCGTCTCGAGGTCGAACTGGATTCCCCATTTCTTGAGAGCGTCGACTCCCAGTATTAGGTCGAGACTCGCCCGATCAACCACCTTAAATGGGATCGTCTCCTCCGCCCCATCTACCCCTATGTTTAGTTTCAGGGTGCCTCTCACCGTCTGTGCTACTCCGTCATACGCGTGCAGTAACATTTTAATCGGCTGGTACCTATCTCTGTATCTTTTTGCTACCGAGTGGCGTATTATCGACACTTGCGCACCCGTATCTAAAAGGGCAATATAGTCTTGTCCTCCTAGTCTGATCTTCCAGAAGGTTCTACTATCATGGGTGACCGCGGCCGCAGATGGTGGAGGTTCTGCGAACAGTTGGCCTCCGATCACATCTGGCCGTTGGCCAGCCCCCCCCCCCCTAGAGCAAAATTAGTGCCCACTAATGCCGCTCTATCACCCACACCAACGGCTCGAAAGTGGCTGTCAACTTCGCGCACTTCGTCGCCGCCGGATTCCTGGGTAGCAAGGGCGTGTCCTAGGCAGTCGCGTTCAGAGCGCTTTGCGGATCAGCCGGTTTAGTCTGTCGCTCTCTGATTCTAAACTCACCCTCCCTAAACGTAACTCTCCACCCACTGATATCTCTCTCTCTCTCTTGGCTCGCCTAGTGGTTGTGCCGTGTTACTCACGCTGCTCGCTCTAGTGTCCGTTGCTGGACCTTCTTCTGCTATTGCTTCTAACTCTCTCACTCTCCCTTTTCTGATGACTCCTGTGGACCCATCGTCTAACCTATCCCTTACTCTGTTATCTCTGCTCTCGTAACTTCTCTCTTTTTGCCCTGTTCTGATAAGGTTTCCTTCCCCTATCGGCCACGAGGACGACTCTCCTACTCCTACTTCCTTACCTCCGACCGTACCTTGGGAACGGTCGTTAACTTTCTCACTCACTTTCGTATCCGGACGCCCCATTTCTATTCTCTGCTCTGGTATATCACCTAGCGTCAGCAGTGGAGGCTGCCTCGCGGTCTCTCTTCCTAAGGATGGTTCGGTTCCTAAGGGTTGGCGGGTTTCTGGGAACCGAACTGGGCACCCGCCACCCCGTTTCCCACCCCTAGTCGACGCAAAATGTCGCAGTTGGGGCAGTCGCGGACCGTCACCCCTTCTTTATTGCAGAGTTGGCAGTATCGCCGCGCGGCCTGTCTCTTTGGGCACGCTGCGGCTCGGTGCCCGTTCTCTCCGCAAGCGAAGCACGCGTTTGAAGGGCAAGCATGTGCCAAATGTCCATCTTTCCCGCACGTGAAACAGCCTCTTCGGCGGTTAGAGTCATTGAACGCCCCCGGCGGTCCTGGCAGTCCCCCGGATGGGTTCTGCCGGTCGGGATGATAGTTCCCGTTCCGCGGTTCGGTTTGCGGGTTCCGCCGTTGGCCTGTTTCGCCACTTCCCCACGCCTGGTTCCCGATCCTGATCGCGCCGTCTTGGTTGCCCTGGGTACGCGGAACCACGGCTGTTGCTTCGTTCGCTGGTTGCTTGGCGGGAGCCGGCTCACTGGCTACGACCGCCTTGGGTGCCGGTTTCGCATTTCGGGACCCTTGATCGGCTGCCTTCGCCTCAGCCGCGGCGTTTACTTGTTTTTTTGCTCCTTCCGGAGGGACATATGCCGACCCCGGAAGTTTCATTTTCTCTTTCGCCGGGGGTGGCTCCCAACGCTCGTTCAACTCTCTATGACGTTCGTACTTCCTCCCGTAGTGCTCTATATCTTCAAGAGAACGGATTTCCCGGGACGCCATGAAGTTACGATATTCCGGCCTGATTCTCTCGTACACTAACTCCACCTGCTCTCGACGCGATGGAGGCCGCTTCAAGTGGTCTACCACATATTTGAAACAGTCTATGAACGCCGTGATCGACTCTCCTGATCCCTGCGTACGTCTCAACATGGCCGCATGCACGTCTGCCTGTCTGATCTCTCCCACAAACCGGTCGCGGAACGCGTTTTTCCATTATCTCCATGATCGGACTTCGCGACGTTTAACTCTATACCATCTCGCCGTGTCGCCTGTCAACATGCACGCGATGGCTCTGAGCATTTGTCGGTCGTCCACCCTTTCGCTTTTCCGACAGTCATCCATTCTCTCTATAAAGTCTTCCGCCGCGGACCGTCCCTCTCTACCCGAGAACCGCTGACTCTGTAACGATTTTGAAAGCCCTGTCCAACGCCTGCCTCCGCCTGACACGCTTCTGCCGCTTCTACTTGATAGACTACCGGAGCTTTCGGAGCTACAGGTGCGGTACCGGTGATGGTGGCGGTGGTGTCTCGGCCTACTCCTATACCTTCGACTATGTCGCGACTCTAATGACTCATCTCTCGAGCTCATGCCACGCGACGAGCGTCGGCTAGAGTGACTGCGTCGTCGGTGGCTTCGCTCACTCCTCCGCGAGATTATGCTACGCCCTGAACTGCTCGAATTACTTGATTCACTCGATCTACTCTCACTTCTGCGTCTTCTCTTTTTATCCCTCTTTTCCTTATTCCTAACTTCTCGCCTATCTCGGCGTCTGCCACTCGTCGACCTACTTCTGTGGTGGCGACGCCTGTCTTTCTCGCGACTGGATCTCTCCCTACCCTTCTCTCTGTCCGCGGAGTGTCGTTTCTTCGACCGCTCCCCAGACCTGGACCGAGATCTATCCATACATCTCTCTCGACTTTCCCTTTTGTCCACGGAGTGTCGTCTCTTTGACCGCTCCTTAGACCTAGACCGAGATCTATCTATACGTCCCTTTTTACTCTCCTCTTTGTCCGTGGAGTGTCGTCTCTTTGACCGCTCCTTGGACCTAGTTCGAGATCTATCTCTACGTCCCTCTTTACTTCCTTTCTTGTCCGTGGAGTGTCGTCTCTTTGACCGCTCCTTGGACCTAGTCCTAGATCTATCCCTACGCCCTTCCCTGCTCTTCTCTCTGTCCGCATCCCTGGAAACGGACGGTTCCTTATTCAGATTATTTTCCGCCGTTGCCCCAGCACCCGCCGGATCCAGTGCTGTGTCTTGTTGCACGTTACTAGCGCCCCCGCCGCGGGAAGAACTTTTCTCCTGGGACGTCGTCGGTGTCTCCGGAAGATCAATGTTCAATCGTTTGTGAAATTTCGACGACTTCTGGTTATGCCGCGCACCGTTAACTATTTCTGCTGGCTTCTGGTTCTGCCGCGGCGGCAGTCTATCTTTTCGTCTATCGCCTAGATCCATTCTGTCGTAAGCTATCTGCAGGTCTTGCAACTGACGCTGCACCGGGTCGTCGTCGGCCGGTTGCCGCCGGATCGGACCTTGCGGGTTTATCCCCGTAGCCGTCACTGTGGCCTCGGGGTTGAAGTCGAAGGGATTCTTGTCTTTAACCTGCTTGGGGGTCACATTCCCCAGCAAGTTAATTTCCTTCCTCCCTCCTCCTCCCGGCTGTCCTGATCCCTTGCCGTATTCCTGGGTGCGGACTACTGTTTCGTCCATCGATTCATCTTCCGACGAACTCATCACCAAGGCCTCTCTAAAGTTCGATTCCTGACTTTCCCCCGAATTCTCGTCTCTCTCTGGGTACCATGGCACATCTCCGTCTGTACCGTATGCTAACAACTCCGCCCGGAAGAGCCGCTCCGCCTTTTCCGCTGGGGTGCCTGATACACTAAACTTTTTACTTTTTCCTGCCAGGAGTCGCGTTACGTCTAATTCCGGTTACGTCTAAATCTCCTAATTTCGCGTAATCTCGCTCTTAAATCCCTCGAACCTCCTAATATTGTCCGCATTTTCCGCGCATACTCCTCCTGCAACCCGCTTTTCCCTTTCTTCATTTTGTTAAACTCTATTACGATAAACGAGCCTACAGGAAAAATGTTCTAACTGGTCTATCCCAACCGTCGCTTAGCGGCCGTCAATATCGCTCGCTTCACGCCTAGACTCTTGTTTGTTTACCTACTCGCGGCTCAGCTCTAGCGCGCTCGTGTTTACCGCGTCGCGACCGGACTATTCGCCAACGGCCGAGGTGTTATTGTATACACTCGCAGCGGCTGTCTATAACGCTCGCTACGGCGCAAACAACTTGACCTTAGGCGCGTTTAGAAAGAAAAATTTTTGCTTCGCGCGTTTAATTAATTTTCCCTGCACGACAGCCTGTCTATTTCGGCCGTCAGTGCTTCTTAATACCCAAATCTCCCCCCGAGTGACAAAATTCTTATTCGCACACGTGCGCAACCAGACAGTTTCTCGCAGACTTTTTGGGGAAATTCCGTTAGAAAAGCCCCACGTTGGGCGCCATTGTAATGTTGGGATTATTCAGGAGAATATTTTAAAGCGCAAGCCTCCCAAATCAGCAAACTATTCAACTTCTCCCTCAGGACTCTTAAATCTCGGGAGGGACGGTTTGGGAATTGTCTGCGAGGATCTGTCGGGTTATAATTAAATAGATAAATATATATATGGTATGATCAATTTATTCAATTATTATTATGACGGGGAGCACGGACTTTAGCCGTCTCCCTACTGCTCCAGTCTGCTTCGTGCTGTTACCTGAAAAACGCGAGAGCGACGCGAAACCAGGTCGCTCGACTCGACTCTGCAACCACGATCTGCAATCTCCTGCCGCGAACCGCGCCTGAAATCGCGAAAATCCCCTCAGGTGTTCGCTGCGCGACGCCAACTCTACGGTTACTCGCGAAATCCGCGCGACGCGATATCTCACAACTTGCACAGGACAGCACACTCGAAATATTTCGGCGCAACGAGGTTGACGGGCTCTAGGCTGCGTCGTCTTCCCGGCGTGAGCAAGACAATCTGCTCGTCACACGATAAGGTAAAGGAAGGAAAAGCAGCGGCGGACTAACCACGCGACGTCGCTGCTCAGGACTATCACCAAGGATTTTCAGGAGTCGCGGTGAATCTAACGATAAAATACGCGAAACTCGCGGTGATAATATTATTGGCTTGCTCACCTCGAAGCTTTATTCTCGTGTAGACTTATCCTGGCGTCTCGCTCTCTCTCTCTCTCTCTCTCAACTTTTCGCGCTATCACTAACTGCTCTCTCTCGCCTCGCTCCAAAATGGCTCCTCTCTTAAGTCGCAGTCGTCTGGGAAATTGCTAGATAATTATCCTGGGCGGCTGCTGCTGAAGAAGTGAGCTGTGGGGATTTTCGCCCCATCAAATCACCTCGGCAAGGCCACAGGACCTCTCACGCGCGCGCCCTCCTCGCTGGTGGTGCTGCGCCGATCGTCCGCGCACCGTTGTCGCGACGAGCAAACGCGGGAGAATCGATTTTCCCTTTAAGATCGATTGCGCCCGTCGGAGCTCGTCACGAGACCAGCAGCTTACCGCTGGTAACGCGCGCCAGTCGCACTCACCCGCTGTAGCGTGCAGCGAGGCGAGCGCACCTTATCTCTCTCTCGCGCGCGGCTCCCCACCGCGTGCCTAGTCGGCTGTTGCGCGAGAGCGATGCGCGCGCGTCATTCTGCGCCACGCGGTCGCTCTCGTCACATCTCTCTCGCGCGTTCCACCTCCCAGCCGTCGCCGTGGCCAGGAGGCGTGTTCAGCCTCGCAGTGTCTCGCGACCGGGCCTTCGCGAGTGTGTGTGTGTCTAGTGTCCTGCGTATTGGCTGCTACTCAGCCATCAGCCACCGGATTGGCCTCTCTGCGCGTGTATGTGTGTGTGTGAGTGTCTGGCTTTCCTGGTCATGGCGTCGGGGACACAGCTGACGTTGCACCTATCAGCGAGCAACTAATTAGTACCTACATACCCTAGTTTATTTGTTCCTACGAGTATATTCCGCCAATGTTCTCTTTTAGGGGTAGTAGAAGATTGGCTTAGGGCGCGGGGTAGTTTGTAGAATAGAATTAACTATCCTACTAGCAAGCAACTAATTAGCAACGGAATACCTTCTCGTTTATTTGTACCTACGATTATATTTTATGAATATTCTTTTTTAGGGGTAGTGGAAGGGTGGCTTGGGGCTGGAGGGTGATGGTAGAATAATATTACCTATCTTATCAGTGAGCAACTAATTAGCATCTAAATACCCTGTAGTTTATTTGCACCTACGACTATATTTTACCAATGTTCTCTTTTAGAAGGTTTGCTTGGGGCTCGGTGGTGATAGTAAAATATAATTAACTATCCTACTAACCGGCTATTCATTAGAAACTTAATATTTCCTCGTTTATTAGCACCTCCGAGCATATTCTATCAATAAATTAGCAACTAAATACCCTGTTGTTTTTTTGCACCTACGCGTATATTTAACAATGTTCTCTTTTAATGTCTGTAAAAGGGTCTTTTGGGGCTCGGGGGTAATAGTAGAATAATATGGACTATCCTATCGCGCGCAGTTAATTAGCAAATGAATACCCCGGAGGATTTTGCACCTACGATTATATTCTATTAATGTTCTGCTTTGAATGTAGAAGAAGGTTGGTTTGGGGCTCTGTGGTGTTAGTATTGGGGCGCGGGGTAATAGGATATTCTTAACAATACGAACGTTTTGGCAACTAATTAGAAAGTGAATATACTATGGTTTTAATGTACCTACGTGCATATTCTGGTAATAATTAAATTCATTGAAAGTGGTGTGGTGATCTGGGTGTTGGGGATGACTTTAGAGTATAGATTATAGATTAGTAATTAAGTAGATTGCGCATAGCCTTAATACATAATTAGCAACTAAATACATCTTATAGGTTAAAAACGCGAGACCTGACCATGGTCTGCTAGCTTAATATACTTAATAAATTCTCAAACCCTTGAATAAACCAATAAACCCTTTGAATCTTGAACCCATAAACCTATCCTTTGAACCGATATATCCACGAACGGATTAACCATTAAATCCATAAACACTTAAACCTGTAAATTTGTAAACTTTGAAACACCTAAAGCCTCAAACCCTTAAACACTAAGTGACTAGCCGAGAATAATATGTAAACTCTCATCCTTACAATGAACATAATTATCTTATTATTATTCCTTACTCCGGTGAATTTTTAAATAATAATTTTTTATTTTATTCTCGCAGCTGCACATGATAACCCAAGACGCAGAAGAAAATGGCTACCTGAAGCTAAGGCAATATTGCTGAACCATTTTAAAACTGCTTTTATCAATGGGGATACTATTCGCGCTGAAACGATTTTACCAGTTTTACAACAACGTCCAGAGCTTTTTGAAGGACGTAATGTTGCTGATGTACGATCTCTACTCCAATACGGAACAAGAAATGAAAAGCAAAATGTAAGTCAAGGTAAAAAAGGAAAGAATGAAAAAGTGAAATGTAATAGGATACCCACATACATCTACAAACATTTTTCGCATTTCATTGATAAAGGTGAACCGCCAACACTAGAAGAATGCTTTAAAAAATATGGCACTTCCCCGTCACTAGCGAAACACAATCCCATTCAGATACAAAAATTAGTACAAAAAATTATTCTAGGTGAAGAGTTTCTTGATAACAGCCTATGAATTTGGAAATTGGCTATGATCTGACTGATTTTTTGCCTGATAAGAAGTATATTTTTTAAATCAAATACTTATAATTTGAGTACAAACAGAATAGTCAATATTATAAGTTACAACAAAATATTTTATCTATATAAGAAGAGTGTCAATGCAATTTGTTCATTATAAAGGGAAACAGAATTAATTTATATTATTCAAATATAAAAGTATAACGAATAATTGAGTTTATGCAGTATTAATGCTAGAAATTTTCGTATAAAAAGCTGAACTTGTTATTTCAAGATTAAACTTAAAAATGTAATTTTTTTAGTTGAACTAAAGGTATAGTTACATTTATAAAAACAGCAATATATATTTCTCGAATCAAATACTCATAATTAGAGTATAAACCTAATAGTCAATATTATTACCTAAAAAAAACTTAAGTTAGGCATATAAAAATGCGTAAGACGCATTAAAAAAACATTTTTTTCTCGTACTTGATAATGTTAATTTAAAGAAAAGTGTCAACGCACTTTAATGATTAAAATAGAAAACAGATTACATATATATTATTGATATATAAAATTATAAAGAATGTTTAACATTATGTATTATTAATCCTAGAAACATTCGTATAAAAGGCTGAATAGGTGATTTCCAATATATACTTGAAAATGTTATTTTTTCAGTTAAACTTAAAGTATAAGTACATTTATAAAAACAACAGTATATATTTCTTGAACCAAATACTAATAAATAGAGTATAAACGTTATAGTCAATATTATTTGTCAAAATATAACTTGTCTTAGACATATAAAAGTGCGCAAAAACGCATTAGATAAACCTTTTTATTTCCCATTTTTGATGATGTGATTATTGAAGAATTATTAATTATTGAAGTGTCGAAGCAGTTTCTTGATTATAACAAAAAACAGATTTCATTAACATTATTAAGATGTAAAGATATAACGAATGTTTGAGGTTATGTAGTATCAATGGTAGAAATATTTGTATAACAAGTTGAACCGGTAATTACCAAAATAAATTAAAAAATGTTAGTTTTTTAAATTAAGGTGAATTATTTATCAAATTATTATTTTTATGTATTATCATTATGTAGTATCAATGGTAGAAATATTTGTATAACAAGTTGAACCGGTAATTACCAAAATAAACTAAAAAATGTTAGTTTTTTAAATTAAGGTGAATTATTTATCAAATTATTATTTTCAAATTACATTACCAAAACAGCAGTATATAGTTATAGAATCAAATACTCAAAAATGGAGTATAAACTTAATAGTCAATATTATTAGTAAGCAAATAGCTTATGTTATACACATAAAAAATGCGTAAGTACGCATACGAAAAAGTTTTGTATATCTCGTTCAAGGTAATGTTATTTATCTTCAATACTGTGTTCCATGTAGATCAAAACAGATTTCATTTTATATTACTAAGATGTAAAAGTATAAGAACTATTCGATGTTATGCGGTATTAATGCCAGAATTGTTTGTAAACAAGGTGATTTACAATGTTAATTTTTAGTTTGACGTAAAATATAACTATTTTTAAAAAATAGTGTAATATTAAAGAGATTACATTTTATAAATATTAATGAGGTTAATAAAAAATAAAATAAATGATAATCGTTGAAAACATGCTTATTTAAATAAAAAAAAATAAACCTTCACCCTTCAATATATTCAAAAATGAGAAAGAGAGAGAGAGAAAGAAGAGAAAGAGAGAGAGAGAGAGAGAGAGAAAGAGAGAGAGAGAGATAGAGGAGAAACAGAGTGATAGATATAAATAGAGGGAGAGAAAGCAGGTCGAGGGAGAGAAAGAGATAGAGAGGGAGAGATAAAGAGGGGGAGGGCTAAAGAGAGATATAGAAAGAAACAGAGAGAGATGTAGGAGGCAGGGCGAGATATAGTCAGAGATATAGAGAGTGAGACAAGAAGGATATGAGGGATAGATCGAAAGAGAGAGAGAGGAGAGAGAGAGAGAGAGAGAGAGAGAGGGAGTGAGCGGGGGAGCAGATGGACACAGAGAGAGATGTGTGCTAAAATAATCGTTTATAAGGAACTTATTTTGGTCTTCTTGGCTCAGACCGAAATTCCGACCATATGACAGGGAAATTACCGAACTAAGATACTATGTTTTCCGTCAGGATTACAACGACATGGCCTAACGGAGATTAATAAAAAGAGGCAAAGAGAGAGGGAGAGAAGAAAGATCGAGAGAGAGGGCTGAAGAGAGAGAGAAGAGAGAGAGGGGGAGATAGAGAGAGAGAGAGGGGGGGAGAGAGCGGGGGGAGCAGGTGGTCAAAGAGAGAGATGTGTGCCTTAATAATCGCTCATAAGGAACTTATTTTGGTCTTCTTGGCTCAGACCGAAATTCCGACCTCATGAAAGGGAAATTATCGAACTAGGATACTATTTTTTCCGTCAAGATTACAACGACATGGCATAACGGAGATAATTAAATAGAGTAAATCAGTACCTAAAGTTCTGAATTTCGTCTGAGCCAAGAACACAAAAATGGGCTACTTGTAGACAATAATAAGAAAAAGGAATGAGCAAATTTCGACACCATGTTAGCTTCAGGGATTACAACGACATGGCATAACGGAGATTAATAAAAAGAGGAAAAGAGAGAGGGAGAGAAAAAAGATCGAGAGAGAGGGCTGAAGAGAGAGAGAAAGAGAGAGAGGGGGCGATAGTGAGAGAAAGGGAGAGAGCGGGGATAGCAGGTGGTCACAGAGAGAGATGTGTGCTTTAATAATCATTTATCAGTAACTGTTGTTGGTCTTCATGGCTCAGACAGAAACCGACCATATGAAAGGGAACTTATGGAACTAGGATACTACGCTTTCCGTCAGGATTACAACGACATGGGCTAACGGAGATTAATAAAAAGAGGCAAAGAGAGAGGGAGAGAAGAAAGATTGAGAGAGAGAGAGGACTGAAGAGAGAGAGATTAAACGAGAGAGAGGGGGAGAGGGAGGGAGAGAGAGAGAGAGAGAGAGAGCGGTGAAAGCAGATGGATACAGAGAAAGATGTGTGCATTAATAATAGTTTATAAGTACCTTTTTTTGGTCTTCTTGGCTCAGACGGAAATTTAGACGTTAAGAAAGAAATGACCGAACTAGGATACTATGTTGACTGTCAGGATTACAACGACATGACATAACGGAGATTAATAAAAAGAAGCAAAGAGAGAGGGAGTGAAGAAAGATCGAGGGAGAGGGCTGAAGAGTGAGAGAGAAAGCGAGAGAGGAGTAGACGGACGGAAAGTAAGAGAGAGAGAGTGAGAGAGATAGAGAGAGCGGGGGGAGCAGATGGATACAGAGAGAGATGTGTGCATGAATAATCGACCATAAGTAACTTATATTGGTCTTCTTGGCTCAGACAGAAATTCCGAACTTATGAAAGGGAAATTACCGAACTACGATACTATGTTTTCCTTTAAGATTACAACGACATGGCCTAACGGAGATTAATAAAAAGAGGCAAAGAGAGAGGTAGAGAAGAAAGATCGAGAGAGAGGGCTGACGAGAGAGAGAAGAGAGAGAGGGGGAGATAGAGAGAGAGAGAGAGGGAGAGAGCGGGGGGAGCAGGTGGTCACAGAGAGAGATGTGTGCCTTAATAATCGTTCATAAGGAACTTATTTTGGTCTTCTTGGCTCAGACCGAAATTCCGACCTTATGAAAGGGAAATTATCGAACTAGGATACTATGTTTTTCGTCAGGATTACAACGACATGGTCTAACGGAGATTAATAAAAAGAGGCAAAGAGAGGGCGAGAGAAGAAAGATCGAGGGAGAGGGCTGAAGAGTGAGAGAGAATGCGAGAGAGGAGTAGACGGAGGGAAAGTGAGAGAGAGAGAGAGAGAGAGAGAGAGAGAGAGAAAGTGAGTGCGGGGGGAGCAGATGGACACAGAGAGAGATATGTGCATGAATAATCGTCCATAAGTAACTTTTTTTCTTCTTCTTGGCTCAGACAGAAACCAAACGTATGAAAGGAAAATTACGGAACTATGATACTATGTTTTCCGTCAGGATTACAACGACATGTCATAACGGAGATTAATAAAAAGAGGCAAAGAGAGAGGGAGAGTAGAATGATCGAGGGAGAGGGCTGAATAGTTAGAGAGAAACTAAGAGAGGGGTAGAAGGACGGAAAGTGAGAGAGAGAGAGAGAGAGAGAGAGAGAGAGAGAGAGAGTGAGAGAGCGGGGGGAGCAGATGGACACAGAGAGAGGTGTGTGCCTTAATAATCGTTTATAAGTAACTTATTTTGTTCTTCTTGGCTCAGACAGAAATTCTGACCTTATGAAAGGAAAATTACCGAACTACGATACTATGTTTTCCGTCAGGACTACAACGACATGGCCTAACGGAGATTAATAAAAAGAGGCAAAGAGAGAGCGAGAGAAGAAAGATCGAGGGAGAGGGCTGAAGAGTGAGAGAGAAAGCGAGAGAGGAGTAGACGGACGGAAAGTAAGAGAGAGAGAGTGAGAGAGATAGA
>JAHUUD020000017.1:1275000-1340000 GCA_020010945.3 Muscidifurax raptorellus | reverse complement strand
GTAGAAGGACGAAAAGTGAGAGAGAGAGAGATAGCGGGGGGAGCAGATGGATACAGAGAAAGATTTGTGCCTTAGTAATAGTGTATAAGTAACTTTTATTGGTCTTCTTGGCTCAGACGGAAATATAGACATTAAGAAAGAAATTACCGAACTAGGATACTATGTTTTCCGTCAGGATTATAACGACATGGCATAACAAAGATTAATCAAAAGATGCAAAGAGAGAGGGAGAGAAGAAAGATCGAGAAAGAGGGCTGAAGGGTGAGAGAGATGGTGAGAGAGAGGGAGAGAAAGGGAGAGAGAGATAGTGTGTGAGAGAGAGAGCGAGAGAGAGAGAGGGAGAGAGAGAGAGAGAGGGAGAAAGAGAGGGAGAGGGATTGAGAGAGATATAGAAAGAAACAAAGAGAGAGAGTGAGAGAGAGAGAGTGAGAGAGGGAGAGAGAGCGCTTCAGGGATTACAACGACATGGCATAACGGAGATTAATAAAAAGTGGCAAAGAGAGAGGGAGAGAAGAAAGATCGAGAGAGAGGACTGAAGAGAGAGAGAAAGAGAGAGAGGGGGTGTTAGTGAGAGAGAGCGAGAGAGTGGGGGAGCAGATGGACACAGAGAGAGATGTGTGGCTCAATAATAGTTGATATCTAACATTTTTTGGTCTTCTTGGCTCAGACAGAATCCGACCGTATGAAAGGGAACTTATGGAACTAGGATACTACGTTTTCCGTCAGGATTACAACGACAAGTGCTAACGGAGATTAATAAAAAGAAGCAAAGAGAGAGGGAGAGTAGAAAGATCGTGAGAGAGGGCTGAAGAGAGAGGGAAAGACAGAGAGGGGGCGATAGTGAGAGAGAGGGAGTGAGCGGGGGGAGCAGGTGGTCACAGAAAGAGATGTGTGCTTTAATAATAGTTTATCAGTAACTGTTGTTGGTCTTCATGGGTCAGACAGAAATTCCGACCTTATGGAAGGGAACTTATGGAACTAGGATACTACGTTTTCCGTCAGGATTACAACGACATGGGCTAACGGAGATTAATAAAAAGAGGCAAAGAGAGAGGGAGAGAAGAAAGATCGAGAGAGAGGGCTGAAGAGTGAGAGAGATGGTGAGAGAGAGGGAGAGAAAGGGAGAGAGAGATAGTGAGTGAGAGAGAGAGTGAGAGAGAGAGAGGGTGAGAGAGAGAGAGAGGGAGAAAGAGAGGGAGAGGGATTGAGAGAGATATAGAAAGAAACAAAGAGAGAGAGTGAGAGAGAGAGAGAGTGAGAGAGGGAGAGAGAGCGCTGCAGGGATTACAACGACATGGCATAACGGAGATTAATAAAAACTGGCAAAGAGAGAGGGAGAGAAGAAAGATCGAGAGAGAGGGCTGAAGAGAGAGAGAAAGAGAGAGAGGGGGTGATAGTGAGAGAGAGCGAGAGAGTGGGGGAGCAGATGGACACAGAGAGAGATGTGTGCCTCAATAATCGTTGATAACTAACATTTTTTGGTCTTCTTGGCTCAGACAGAATCCGACCGTATGAAAGGGAACTTATGGAACTAGTATACTACGTTTTCCGTCAGGATTACAACGACAAGTGCTAACGGAGATTAATAAAAAGAAGCAAAGAGAGAGGGAGTGAAGGAAGATTGAGGGAGAGGGCTGAAGAGTGAAAGAGAAAGTGAGAGAGAGGTAGACGGAGTGAAAGTGAGAGAGAGGGAGACAGAGAGAGAGAGCGAGAGAGAGAGCGGTGGAAGCAGATGGACACAGAGAGAGATGTGTGCATGAATAATCGTCCATAAATAACTTATATTGGTCTTCTTGGCTCAGAAAGAAATTCCGAACTTATGAAAGGGAAATTACCGAACTACGATACTATGTTTTCCTTTAGGATTACAAAGACATGGCATAACGGAGATAATTAAAGAGAGTAAATCAGTACGTAAAGTTCTGAGTATCCGTCTGAGCCAAGAACACAAAAATGGGCTACTTGTAGACAATAATAAGAAAAAGGAATGAGCAAATGTCGACACCATGTTTGCTTCAGGGATTACAACGACATTGCATAACGGAGATTAATAAAAAGAGGCAAAGAGAGTGGGAGAGAAGAAAGATCGAGAGAGAGGGCTGAAGAGTGTGAGAGATGGTGAGAGAGAGGGAGAGAAAGGGAGAGAGAGATAGTGAGTGAGAGAGAGAGAGTGAGAGAGAGAGAAAGAGGAGGAGAGAGAGAGAGAGGGAGAAAGAGAGGGAGAGAGATTGAGAGAGATATAGAAAGAAACAAAGAGAGAGAGTGAGAGAGAGAGAGTGAGAGAGGGAGAGAGAGCGGGGAGGTGATGGTGACAGAGAGAGATGTGTGCCTGAATAATCGTCCATAAGTAACTTGTTTTGGTCCTCTTGTCTCAGACAGAAATTCCGACCTTATGGAAGGGAAATTACCGAACTACGATACTATGTTTACTGTCAGTATGACAACGACATGGCATAACGGAGATTAATGAAAAGAAGCAAAGAGAGAGGGAGTGAAGAAAGATTGAGAGAGGGCTGAAGAGAGAGAGAGAGAGAAAGAGAGAGAGGGGGGAGTAGATGGACACAGAGAGAGATGTGTGCCTTAATAATCGTTTATAAGTAACTTATTTTGTTCTTCGTGGCTCAGATAGAAATTCTGACCTTATGATAGGAAAATTACCGAACTACGATACTATGTTTTCCGTTAGGATTACAACGACATGGCATAACGGAGATTACTAAAAAGTGGCAAAGAGAGAGGTAGAGAAGAAAGATCGAGAGAGAGGGCTGAAGATAGAGATAGAAAGTGTGAGAGGGGGAGATGGAGGGAGAGTGATAGAGTGAGCTAGGAGATAGTGACAGAGAGAGATGTGTACATGAATAATCGTCCATAAGTAACTTATATTGGTCTTCTTGGCTCTGACAGAAATTCCGACCTTATGAAAGGAAAATTACCGAACTACGTTACTATGTTTTCCGTGAGGATTACAAGGACATTGCTTAACGGAGATTAATAGAAAGATGTAAAGAGAGAGGGCTGAAGAAAGAGAGAGAGAGGGATTGAGAGAGAGAGAGAGAGAGGGAGAGAGAGAGAACTTGCTCGGCCGCCTTATCAGCCAGACGACTGAAATAACTATCTCTTTAATTAAAACTATAGCGAAATGAATCAATTTGATATAGTGTGTCAGCTTACATTTATTTGGCTTGTTGTACTTATCATAAGGTTGAATCAATCTTCCATTTGATTCTCCAAAATGGTGTCTCTCTCTCTAACTTGCAATCATTTTTCTATTCAATAAAATTATTAAAAACGCAAAACTCAAAAGTAGGATGCCCTAATTAGATGTGTTTTTAAAAATTTTATTTTTAATAAAATTATTGTAATTAAATCACGTGATTAAGCATAATAGCATGATTAGTTGCGTGATAAATTTATCAATTTTAATGTTTCAATTATATAATCATAGGATGATTTTGGAAAACCTCAGATAAGAATGAGATGAGTATCGTATGTAATTTTGGCATGATTTTCATTCTCACCTGATTCTCATATTCTCATCTGATTCTCACCTGATTCTCATATTCTCATCTGATTCTCACCTGATTCTCATATTCTCATCTGATTCTCACCTGATTCTCATATTCTCATTTGATTCTCATCTGATTCTTATCTGATTCTTATTTGATTATCATCTGAACAAAGCCAAATGTTATTTTGTCAAATTTTGATTTCGATTTGTAAGGAATTTGTGAGGAGTTGTATGGTCAGTAAGAGACAAATCTAAATTATAATTTGGAAAATTAACATTTGACTATGGTCAGATGAGAATCAAATAAGAATCAGATGAGAATGAGATGAGAATATGAGAATCAGGCGAGAATCAAATGAGACTCTCTTGACTCTCATCTAAAAATTATGCCAAAATCACATCCGATTCTCATCTCATTCTCATCTGAGATTTTTCAATTAATAGGGTATGAATGATAGGTGAATAAATTAATGGCAGATGCGAAATATTAAATGAACTTCTGCCGATTCTGCAACTCTCTTCTCTCGGCGAAGGAGAAGCACCCCATCATCCTGAGCGGAGGCAACCCTCTCGCTCAACTGTCCATCGCCTGGGCCCATCGCCACTGTCCGTACCACGTACTCGTACGCCATCCAGCGAGCTTGTATCATTGACGCCCGGGTACAGGTTCAGTTATACATAAAGAAGTGCGTCGTCTGCATCGGCGCCAACGCCCGGACTCAGAATCAAGAGATTGACCCGATGTCCGCGGCTAGGATCACGCCATCGGCCGCCTTTCTCCGCACGGGGGTCGATCACGCCGGGTTGCTCCAGATACTCTGCACGAAGGACCGAAGAACAAGGTCCACCAAAGTTCGCCCTGTTCGTCTGCATGACGACTAAAGTCGTGCACTTAGCGCTTGTAGGCGACCTCACCACTCAAAGCTGACGAGAGTGACAACGGAACAACTTTACGCGGCGTCAACACAGAACTAAATCATCTACTGCGCGCCGCCGAAATGGACTGGGGACAGGTCGAGCGAAGCCTCGACCAGCAGGGTATCGCATGGCGCTTCATCCTTCCCTCTGCTCCTCACTTCGGTGGAATTCGGGAAGCGGGTGTGAAGTCGGCCAAGAACCATCTTCAACGAGTTGCAGGTTAACGCAAGCTAATCTTCGAGAAGTTCTCGACGCTACTCATCCACATCGAGCGCGTCCTCGATACCTGACCCCTCTAATATCGCAGCCCTCCACAGAAGACGCGGCTTTAGACCACACCACGCACTGGAACCTGGTCAAAGGCCCGTGGGACCACTTCTGGGGTCGCTGGAGCCGCGAATACCTCAACATACAGCAACCCTCCAAGTTACCAGACTTCGACCCAACCTCAGAGTCGACGACATGGTCATCATCGTTGACCCCCCTCTCGCCAGGTCAAACGGGAAGTGGCCACTCGGTCGGGTCACGTCAGTCCACCCCGTACAGGACGGCCTCGTAAGTGGCCACCATTCGCACCACCACTGGCTCCTACGTGAGGACCGTGACGAAGCTGGTCAAGCTCCCCGTCCACTACGATGGACCACCAGAACTCAACGACGATCATTTAGGCCGCGTCGAAGGCCAGCCAGGGCCCACCGAAGACCAGTCGGAGCCTCGCGACGCTCACACCAACCCCGACGAAAACAAGCCGCCGCCGGGAGTTCACAACGACTGAGCCGCAAGGTCGCCGCCGCTACTGTTCACCCCGCATGGCGGGCGGCATTCATTCCGTTCACGGAACGGGGCGGGTGGGATGTTGTTTTAAATATTTGCGCACTTGTCCGGTCCCGCCCGGTCGGACCAGTCGCCTCCGGCGGTCCCCAGATGGCTCTAGCCATGCGCCACTCCCTACGCTCTTCCCCCTCCACTCGGGCCCCGATAGCCCGCCACCTTTGTGTTGAAGAATCTGGTGAAATCTAGGAAAATAAATAAATAAATCTGATTAAAATGGGAAAAAGACAGGTAACAGCATTTAGCAATAATTTGCAAGATTTAGAGTGGCTTGTATTGGCGCTAGTGGCTGATTGGACATTTAATATTAAATTTTATTTAAACTTAATTGTATACTTAGGACTGGTAATTGTTGTAATAATCTTCAACTCACCTGCAACAGAAAAAAAGAAAAATTTAATAATTCAAGCAAAGTTATATTAACATACAATACAATTTTTTAATCTAAATCTTTTTAGAATCTTTATCATCAATCCAGTTTAAGAATAATGAAGTACAGTCAGCATACATCTTTTCCATCAAAAGAATATAGTCAAGCGACAAACTAAAAAAAAAATGTTCAAAAATTTTGAAAATTTTGAGCAGTGGGAGGAAAAGTTCTTTTCTTCCCGCTGCGAGATGAACTCAATTTTCCATTCATTTCTCATGCACGGAAAAGGGCCTTTTTCTTGCCCCTGTTAAAAATTAATTAAATTTATTTTGTTTTCTGATGCCCAGAACAAAAGAAAGCCAGCAGTGACTCAAAACATGAAAATTATGAATTATAGCCTCCGAAGAGATGTTCCTGGTGTATAATATTGCTTATATGCACGATATTCTATCTGCGTTATATTGTGAGATGATTCTACGTGAGTGATAAAATGGCTAAGTGGTAAAGCATTGAGTCTGGAAACCCGAAGGTCTTAGGATCAGGCACGAGTTCTGGTGATTTTTTTATGATTACTTTAGTCAGGATTTTTAAGTGATGATCTATCTCGATTTTGTCACTATCCAAGCATGGAATCTATGCCTAATTCATATAGAATCCACGTCAATCTACCTGGATATCTATCTGGAAATGAATGTATATCATCCACCAAGAAATCTATCCATGTTCAACAGAAAATTAAGTAATAAATTTTGGATGTAGTAATTACGCCGAAATAGTTTAATTTTTATTTATTATATTATACGAAGGCATAACCAAATTTATTTAAAATAAGCTGTAATAATTCATATTTGCCTAGCTCTTTGCGTGGATAAGATGAGTAAACGCGCGATATTAAAGCAGAATAAAGAAGTTGATTTTTTGACATATCAATTGAAGAAAAAGATAGAGGATTCATAGATCTTGTTAGCAACTTATAACGAAATTTTTCTTTTACCTTTCAAATAATGTATATCATGTTAACTGTTTATAATTCAATTTTCGCAACTGATTGGCGCTAGTGTGCCCTGCTGTACAAGGCGGCGGATACGTTTCGTTGGAGGGGCGGGCTGACAGAGTTCACAAGATGATGCTGCTGTGAACACGGAAAGTTTTATAAACAGCTTTATCTTGATAGCCCTTGGCGGCCACTCGTGGTGCTCGTACATTACAAAGTCTAACAATAAGTAAAAGTAGGCCGTATCTCTAGAGCGTCTTGAAGAAGACCAACTACAAAATTCCACACAAAACTTACATAATTTATAAGAACTTAGGGGAGTGTCGAGTATAGTTTAAGCAACTGCGATACGCATATGATAAACATTTTTTCTCAATGGAATATTTTAGCTAATACTAAATGATACTCGCGTACGCTTACTATCGTGTGCCCGGTACCACAAGCGAATCTGTCTATCTGTCTCTCTCTCCCTCTCTCTCTCTTTCTCTCTCTCTCCCTCTCTCTCTCTCTCTCTCTCTCTCTCTCTCATTTTGTTACTGGCTTCCTTAGGAAGCTATTCAATACTGCTACACCATCTTACATCTTGGCCTTTTTCGACTTCCACGTTGCGCTCCGTCCTGTGAGAGGTGAGGTGACATTCAACATATCTATGGAACATATCCCATTTCACATCCGCAACACTACCTATATTCACTTTTAAAACCAAGATTCGTCAGCATTTATTCATATCTGGAAGCTAAATAGTTAGTCTCACTATTCATCATCATTATAACTATCAACATACTCACCCATGCTCACGCATTATTTTATCAAAATTCTTATTATAACTATTTTTACTTATTTTTTCTTTTGTACAACATAATGTATATTAATAAAATATATCTAATCTAATCTAATTTCTCACACATACTCGACTCTGATGGCAGACACTCGCTCAGAGTTTTTCGCACTTGGAGCACCGAGAGCCTCCTTAGCGGTATGTTTGCTGACTTCCCGGTCTCTTTGCTACTCTCCTCCTGGGTAGACAGCACATGCTGCAGCTATGTTCGCACTGCTTCGGGGACGCGAGGCGCGCAAGTTCAAGTTGTCGATCAGTTGGCAGACGCAAGAGGATCTCAATGCAGACCTCGCTACTAATATGCTCAACGTGTGTGGCTCGGTTTAGGTAAGAAGAGGCCGGCTCTTGCGAGCATTGCGAGCATATCTGAAAGATCTCGAGCCTGGCGTTCCCTGATATGCTTGGGACATAGCTGGTTTCGGGGAAGTAGAGACGGACAGCGAGATAGAGAGGGTAATCCTCGGTAGGAAAGCTGCAGACGTTGCAGACGCCGACGGGAGGAATGCGAGGCTTTCTTCTTAATAATCTTCCTGAAGCGTAGGAGTATTGGTCAACTAGAATAGTTCGCAGGTTAGGGAGAGTGCCTCCTCCGAAGGTAGCTGTTAAAACGGAATTAGATGTAGCCCTGTACCTCGACCGAATAGAGAAATCGCACGAGAGATATTATACGCCAAACACGACGATATCAGGCGATGGTTGGGGCACAAAGATACCTGAACAATCGTCAGAACATAGCTCGACGGTGAACTCGGATCGCAAGCACAGTCGATTGATTGAGTCGAGTGATTGATTTAATAAGCGAGCAGCTTGCACTGGGAAGTATCAAGCACAGGGGTCGACCTACGAGCAAACTCATAAAGCCTTTTATAAGGACGAAGTAGTAAGCAAGGGAGAACGCGTCTTCAATCAGACACTACAAAAAATTAAGGTGACGCGAAAAGCAGAAGAAGCTGAGGAGGAACACCCGCTTCGCTTGCATTTGGCGCGAGAAGTCACGCGAGCCGAAGTACAGAACCTCCACCGAGTGCAAAGCCGGATCAAGTCACCACCGAGAGAGAACGGGCCGTGGAGTCGGAGAAGGAGTATCTGAACAAAAGTCGTGGGAGCGCAGTCCAAGAGAGAGAGATAGAGAGAGGGAGAGAAAGAGAGAGAGAGAGAGAGAGATAGATAGAGAGTATAAGCTTTCTCAGCAGTGACGGCGAGTTCGAGCGTGAGTAAATTCGTCACTGTTTCTCGCTATTCTTCCTATTCCTTTTTTCGTGTGATAGCATCTTGTGTGCTTTGTTAGTGATGCTGCTTTTGATAAACTCCAAATCGGCTTCAGGGCCTTGACTAGGCCTCTATCAGCGCGCGTACTGCGCGCCTATGCAATTATGTATCAACTAACGACACTCTAAAGTTGCTCACTATTCCACTGTATCCACAAATGAAATTTTTTGATAACGCTCTGAATTGGCCCATGTTTGGCTTTAATTCGATATACTATCGCAATCTCCCTTTTATAGATGGATAATACTCTGAAGTTGCTCACTATTCCACTGTATCCGTCAATAAAATTTTTTGATAACGCTCTGAATTGGCCCATGTTTGGCTTCAATTCGATATACTATCGAAATCTACCTTTTAAAGCCTTGGCAGTCAAAAGTAAAAAGCAAGTTCAGGAACGGGGAATGCAAGGAATAGCTGGGAACAGCTGGGCACAGATCCTGGAAAGACGTATGCAAACCTAACCAAGATCATTAAAAACAAATTTTAATAAGTGTTGTAATTATTAAATAATTATTAAATAGTAGTGAATAATTTTTTCATTTGCTTTTTCATTCTAACTCAACGAATCATTCCCTTCATTTTGAATAATAGGGATATTACTTGTATCATCTGTATCTATACCACCATAATTCGTAATAAAGTCCATTTCATTATAATTACTTATCACAGATATGTTTAATTAAAAATTTAATAACAATAAAATGTTATTGGGTTATTGGGTTATAGTCGGATGCGTTGATTGGAAGACTCTGTTCCCAGCATGGACTTAGAATATAGGGACGTTGTGTTAGGCCGAAAGAGCGTCCCAACGTGTCAGAAATAGGCTGCGCTCCATCGTATACATATATTGCCGAGCGTATACCGACAGCGCGCTTTTACTTGTATTGAGCTCAGCGATATATTGGATGTTTCAATGTGTATACAATAGAGCACTGCCCTCCTCTCTTTTTTAGGGTGCGCTCTGTTCTTGTGAACACCGCTAACACATCGTCCCTATATTCTAAGTTCGTGGTTACCAGCTGTTCCCCGCTATTCCTCGCTGTTCCCGGCTATTGTTCGCGTTCCCCGATCCTGAACTTGCTTGGGTATGTTTCATTGGGAACGACTGCAACTGTACAGCAGTCAGGTCTACATTCCAAATTCCGAAAGCTGTACGGTTGCTGTAAAATTATTCTGCGTCAGGTGATTAATATGAACACAAAATTTTCATCCCATGATGGTTATGTGATAAAAGCCAAAAGTTATTAATAAATCATTGTTAAGTATGAAAAATTGTACAGTAAAACTATCTTTTTATAAACATAATCTCGGCATTTTCATCACTACTTTTAATACTTGAAAACGATAACAAATTATCTAATATAATTAGATTTTGCATTTCATTATCCTCTCTTAAAAAAGTGATGGCTTAAAATTGAAGCCGGAAGTTGAAGCATTTAATACGTGATTGTGATTGGTCGCCAAGATGGCTGCCAAAATTCACAAACATGATTGGTCGACAGATTTTTCGTCCAGTCCTCAAATTCTTTGTTGCAAATAGCCTATCCTCTCCAAAAAAATGCTGGCCTTTTCCTCTAAAAAAAAAGTGATGGCCTTTGTTGTGAAGCATTGCTGTGAAGCCTCTTTTCCGAGATCCTGATTGGATCCTGGTTGTTAAGAGAACGCGATTGGTGGTTAGTTGCTATGAGTCGTTGATTATGATGGAACGATAATTTGAACCATGATGTAAAATATTGTAATAAGTTTTTAAAAGAATTTAATGCATAAATATGTACATTTGAGTTTTAAATCTTTAAAAATAAAATTTTTTTTTATTAACATGCGAATTAAAATAATATTTATTATTTGTGTCTAATAAATTATATGTGGAACTTAAGAAATCAAAAGCGGAACGCGAAATGAAACATGGAATTATTCTAATACCTCTTGCTTAACACTAGAAGGAGATTTTCGACAACTTCTTCCAATTAAAATTAATGGAACCAGATCTAAAACTTTAAATTTTCGTATAAAAAACAGCGAATCATGGAGATATTTTACAAAGTTTACTCTTGACACAAATATGAGAGTAAACCCAAATGAAATAAATTTTGCCAAATATTTACTAGAAGTACGCAACGGAACAATAAATGATATACATGATAACATTGAATTACCGGCGAATTAGATGAAGTGATTTTGCCAGAATATTTAAATTCATTAAATCGATCCAGGCTACCTCCTTATAAATTAAGCTTAAGAAAACATTGCATTATAATGCTTATTAAAACTATAAGTATTAGTGAAGGTTTGTGCAATGACACAAGATTAAGAATAATAGAATTTTCTAATCATTTATTAAAATGCATGGTTTTAACTGGCGATAAAGCAGGAGGTATTAGATTATAATGCGAAAATGAATATCCTTTTACGTTTAAAAGAAGACAATTTCCTGTCAAACTAGCTTTTGCAATGACTATCAATAAGTCATAATCACACACATCGACTGAACATATGGTCTATTTTTAAATAAGTACAAGTGTTTTTAAGAACGAATTTTAAATAGTTAATCGAATTAATATCGGAACTCAATTAAATATATATGTTATGTATAATTATTAAGGTATAATATTTAAGATAAAAATTAACAAATATATAAATTTAATTTGTAAATTTATAAATATATATATATATATATATTATATATTTACAAATTTGTATCTTCTGCAATTATATTAATTAGTTAGTACGTAGATTTAACAACAAAATTAGTTAATTTTTTGTTTATTTATATACAAAACTTGTAATTTAACTAAATTATTTTATATATCTATGCATTAATACATTCTATTAATCATAAATTTTTACGATTAATGTTGTTTTAGTCAAGATTAGAAATTGAGACGCGCGCGTAACGCGCGCAAGATTCCTAGTTTATATTAAAAATATAGAAAACATTACTTATATTGATAGAAGGAACTCCGAAATATTAAAGAGGCTATATCTACGGTACAAACAGAATAAGCAGATGCGGAACGATTTTACAGCAACAGCACTGCACCGGAATTGGGAATGCGGACTGAACTGCTGTACAGTTTTAGTAATTCCCAATGGAACACACGAAACACACCCCTTGTTACTTTTGACAACTAATGCGTTTATAGTTGGCTATAGATGGAAAGGCTGAAGAGAAAAAAAAACCTACAAAAAAATATTCCACTTTAGTTGTCTTTACGTGCAACTATTTTTGTTGGTGCAAAGTAGAACAAAGTGATAAAGTAATTGGTGCAAAGTAGAACAAAGTGATAATAACAAAGTGAAAAATTAAAATTAATAGCTGTGCCATGGAATTGGTAAATTTTAAAAAAGTTCTGCAAGCTACTCAAGCTGAACAAAAAATAAAAAAAGAAGAAAATTTTAGTTGGAAAGATTTGTGTAATCTGGATGACCTGGCAAAATTTTTAATTGTGGATCAAGCTAGATTATTGTGTGTAAAGAAATACAAGATCAGGAATATTCCTCTTTTGAAAGATATAATATCTAATGTAAAGCCTATTGCTGATAAGTTTATAAATAATGGAAATGTTAAAGAAACAGTTGAGTCGTTATTTAAAGTATCTCAAATGTTTGAATTGTTTACTCATTTTTACATAAAAAAAATGAAGGATTGATAAAGGCTTACTTCGAATTATGTTTAAGTTTTTTGCAAACAAATTCTAAATTTGATGAAAATATAACAACCATAAAAGTCATAAAAAGAATTAAAAAGGGCGAAGAAATTTTTGTTAATTATGGAAATCATTACTTTGATGAAGATAACATAAATTGTGAATGTCTTACTTGCAGAAGGAAAAAAAATGGTAAGTGATAAAGATTTTATTTATTTATTAAAACCAGTACAAAATTTACAAACAATAAAAACCTTGAAGTTTAATAGGACACTCATGCATAAATTCTATAAAAGCCAAAAGTAGTTTGCCTGAACATAGAACAAATACAAAAATATTTATAACTATATATTAAAAGTAAAAAGAAAAATACATTATTCACCAAGGCCGGGAAAAAGATTAGCTCAATGAATGCAACTTTGGGGCCCGAGGGAAGGGCAAAAACGTTTCTACTTGAATTATACATATATACATAGATACCAAAATCAGTGCTTTAATAATAGTATTTCATTGCTCTTAAATGCTTTGTGTTCTACAATAATGGATGATTTTGGATCCGTGTTCGTGAATAGTTGAACCTAATCAGATCTCAGTTAAATTGCCAAATATAGCCAATTGTATGCTTAATAAAATCTTAGTTAATCGACAAATACAACCTATTATGTATAGAAGCATGGTCCTGATATGTTTCTCTGGTATCCCCACTTCGAATTATAGTTAGAATCTACAATTTGTAGCTATGTGAGCTCGTTAGTTTAATCATAAAGACCTTTTTATTATTATAGTAACAATTTTTTCTTTTAAATGTATCTCAAAAAAATTGGTTACTTGAATTATACATGGTTACATGGTCATTTATATCAAAATCAGTGCTTCAATAATAGTTTTTCATTGCTCTTAGATGCTTTGTGCTCTAAAATAACGTAAGGTTTTGGACCTGTGTACGTGAATAGTTGAGCTTAACCAAACCATAGTTAAATCGAGACATATAGCCTTTTGTGTATAGAAGCATGGTCCTGATATGTTCCTGTGGCATCCCCACTTCGACTTATAGTTAGAATCTACTATTTCTACCTATGTGAGCTCGTTAGTTTAATCGTAAAGACCTTTTTATTATTATAGTAACAATTTTTTCTTTTAAATGTATCTCAAACAAATTTTTTTCTTGAATTATACATATATACATGGACATTTGTTATACTATATATTCGGTATTTTACTGGCTCTACCCTACCTGGGGTTTTCCCAGACAGTGCGTCTTTTAATGGTCATAAAAAATATAGCCGTAATCGAAGTTAGCGGTTTTTCCGCTTGTCGCGGTTTTTACCGCTTGTCGGGGTGTTCCCCGCTTGTCGGGATTTTCCCCGCCTGTCGGGGTTTTCCCTGCTCGCGCCCGCGTACCTGGCCTCTTTACCGACCTCTTTAACCCTTCGTAAAAGAGGCAAAGAGACGCACGGCTAGACTAAGCTTCATAATTTATGCATTCTTTTCATAGCCACGCTTGACAATAAGACCGACACATGCACACATACTACAATATTTCTTGTTCAAAAAATAACGACTATCAATTTCACACTCTCCCACCATCGAGATGAAGGATCATCTCGATTTACATATCGTATAAAGAAGAACAGAATGCTTTATCAACTTACATCATTTTTACATATCGTATAAAGAAGAACAGAATGCTTTATCAACTTACATCATCATGTTATTATAAATCATTTTTCTATCACTCTAGATTATATTATTACAAAAAAAGGGAAAAAGAACACAAACTAATCATAATTCAGACGATCTGGTTTAACGATTTTCCTACCGCCGATTCTTGTACACTGTTTCACTTTTTTGTACGTGACTTAGTTCATCGTGGTTTGCATTTGTTTCATTTAAATCTCTAAATTTATTAACAATCAATTCGTTATCTTGTGCACTTGATTCTGGCTTACTATATTTGATTTCTAGCGGACATATACGTTGGATCGGTCTCACTAACTCCCCGTCTGCCGTACGTAGTCGCACCACGCGAACGTTGCCATCCTTTCCTTGGATCAGTTCGATCACTCGCGCTAATGGCCAATCCAAACATTTCGCGTTATCGCTTTGCACCAATACAATGTGATTCACATTCACACACAGACCTCTATTTTCTTACAATCTTTATGTCCCAACGCACCTAGATATCCGACTCTAAAACGTCATCGCAAATCTTCTTTGACTTTCTGTCGGTACACATACCTCTTATGAAATCGGCATTGTTTTATGCTATCTAAATCGACAACATATATTTTTTTGATCTCTTGTAGGAACATCGATGGAGTTAGCGGAACGACTTCTTGGGTGGTATCCAACATGAACGTTATTGGGCACGAATTAATAATGGACTCACAATCTACGCGTACTGTGACCATTTCTTCATAATTTAAGCACGCCCTTTTCAAGGACCTGCGTAATAGCCTTTTCAATATGCCAATAAGTCGTTCTCAGAAACCACCCCATCAGGCCGCTGCCGGCGGATTGAATTTCCATTCAATTTGCTTAGTTGCCGCATCACTAGCTAATTTTTCAAAATTAATTCTCTTAAATATGTTATTCAAACCCACGAAATTTGTCCCGTTATCACTATAAATGACATTTGGTCGTCCTCGGCGCGCAATGTGCCTGCGCAAAGCCATCAAAATCGACGCCGTTGATAACGTAGTTACTAATTCCATCTGCACGGCCCTACATACCGCGCACGTAAACAATCATATCCATGCATTTTGACTGCCCTTTAGGTAGACCGCGCCGGCAAAATCCACGCCCAGTATTTCAAAGATTGCGGCCTCCCGTACTCGATTTAACGGTAACGGTGCAGCTTCACAAGTCAGAGCTTTTACATCTTGTCGACGGCAAACATCACATTTATTTACAATTGATCTAATCACTTTTCTACCTCCCGTAATCCAAAATCATTCTCTCAAATTATTCATGAGTATTTCAACTCCAGCATGATTCAATTCTACATGTTTTTCATGAATAAGTGAATTTACTAATCTACTATTTCCGGGTAATAAAATGGGGCATCGAAAATCTAATGTGTCTTCGCGAAATAATATTTTTGTTTTCAATCGTAGTAAACCATTATCATCTTTAAACGGATGTAGATGTTCGATTCTCTCGTTCTCTTCACTAGCACTAAAGCTTTCTGCTTCTGTACTTCTTAACAATAAAATCACGGCCTTTTCTAATTCACTGAGTAATAAGTTTTGCGCGTTTGCGCGCAGCTCTTTTGCGCGCGACTCTAATGGCTTTTTTACATTTTACCAAAACCTATTTATCCATGCTAATATTCGTTTAATCTTTTTGTAACTTGAGAACTTTTCAATCCAGGAGTCTTTCTCGATAGATAATAATATACTGACTTTCTGAGTTGATTTCTTGAATTCTTTATTCACCTCTTGGTCGTCGTACTCTGTATTGCTAACTGGCCAATTTTCGGATCTTAAAGTCAACCACTGTGGCCCCTCCTACCATCTGGAAATTAACAGTTGATCTATCGCACAACCACGTTGCGGCAAATCGACGGGATTTATATGGCCTGGCACATGTCTCCATTGATCGGGATTTGATAAACTACGTATCTCTTTTACGCGGTTCCAAACGAATGTAGCCCAATTACTCTCTCGGCGAATCCAAGCAAGAACGGTAGTCGAATCGCTCCAAAAATAAATATTGCTAATCTTTATTGTTAAGGATTCTAAAACTGCTTGCGTCAGTCGTGCTCCGATAGTAGCTGCAAGCAGCTCTAACCGTGGTGGTATGCAGTGAAACTTGCTCGTCTGGCTTGATATCGCCGAGAAAACACCGAAGAATCTTGACTTTATCCAGATCTTTTAATGTACTGGCTTATTTAATAAATCGCGACTTTATCTCTTCACTTACTTCTTCGTCCCATGATAACTTTCGTTCTCACGCATCTTGCAACAAAAGTCGCGGACAAAGCTCTGCTGGGCTTACAAAACCTAGCTGGTCATACACGCGATGAGCGGCCGATAAGATTGATCTTTTTGTCACTTTAGCAAAATCTAATTTATCGGCAAAATCAGTATTCAACGAGAGAGCGTCGTTACACTTGTCCCATAAAATTCCCAATACTCCTGTCGATTTTTCATACGAATCATCGTCGGTAAACTCCCTAAGTTGAATTTTTCTAACCCCATCAATACCTTCGCATTGCTAATAAAATCATGCAACTCACTCACTCAGTCATAAAAGCTATTCATTAACTTGACAATATTATCTTTTGAAAGCTTCGGTTCATTACGTACGCTTAAGCAAGCTAAAATCTTCTCTAAATGCATGAAAATCACGGCACTCAGAATGAAAGGGCTACTCGTAACACCAAACATTACTCTACAATGTCTAAAAACAATCTGATTACCTTGCTTATCCTGCCAGAAAAAACGCAAAAAATCTCTATCGCTCTTACTTACACTTATTTGCAAAAATGCTTTCTTAATGTCGGATACTATGCCTATTATACCTTCTCTAAATCGTAATAATACCGTTGAGATGAACTCGATGAGATTTGGTCCCTTCTCCAGACAGTCGTTGAGCGATGGTGATTTCTTCTTCTCGTTAACGGATTTGGGCGCCGCTGATGCATCGAAGATCGGTCGTAAGACTGTCGTGCTATTCTCTTTGACGCTGGGCCGGTGGGGTAGATAATCGCCCTTATTGCCAATCTCTTCATCCGGCACGCGTTCGATGATGCCCTCAGCCAGCCACTCCTCAAAAACAGCGTCATATGCTTTATATAGCCCTTCAGCTTGTAACTGCTTCTTTGTAGAATCAAACCTCTTAATTGCCATCATTTTATTTTCACTGAGTGGTGGGTGATTTTCGTGCTAGGGTAAAGGTACTTCATAACGTCCTTCCGCATTTACACACACACACTAACCAGGAAGGCCTCCTTTACCTGCTTCTCTCGTTCTATCTGCAGGCGATGCTCGATCGGGTCCTTAATTCCTAGTGCGTCCAGTGACCATACATTTTCGACTACCTGGCTGTTCGCAAACATAGTTCTAGTAAATAGAACAGTATCATTACGGGTCTCTGGGTCTACCATTGCCCCCATCACTGTCCAGCCCAGGTAAGTCTCAATTGCTACCAATCCGCACTGCAAGACGTGCCGTTTACCTGTAAGCAAGTGACCCGCGATAACAGCTCCGATAAGGATTGATACGGTATCGGCCTTCGTGTCCAAATCTGAGAGATTTATGTTCAATTCTCTCATTTCGCTGCACCACTGTCTGCGTTTGATCGACGGCACTTCATCGCAAATTACTTGTTGATCAAGCGCAAAAAAATTACATTTGAAATCGCTGTTCATGCTACCAATATGCACTACATATCTTTTATACGGTACATAACCGATGCGGCTTGCGGCTTCTTTAGTTATATACGATCTTTGCGATCCACTGTCTATAATAAGACGCACGTTTATCCTTTCTTCGCCGTTATATAGTGTCAAGCGTAGAGTTTGTAAAAGCACTTCGGGACCCCGAAACTGTACATACTTTTTTCTGTGCCTTTATAATCTTTGTCCTGCTTATTCGTTGACATGCTTGGACACATTAGAATCACGTGTTTACGTGAACACCAGACGCACTTCAAGTGAACTCGACACTTTTTATGCGAATGTCCCACATTGACACAATTGAAACAAGCATTTCGTTTCTTCACGACTTCTCGACGCTCGGAAAGATCCATCTTCTTTGCTTGTTCACACTTGGCACTATCATGCTCACTAGCGTTACAAAAAATGCACAATTTTGCTCAACTATTCGTTGTTAAGAGGCCTGTAGCACTCCGAACATCTCTATTGCTACGCCCTCTATCGGCTTTAATTTTCTCACCGTTGGGACTGCTGTTTTGCGGCTTTAATTTGAATCCCGTTACTGCCATTGATATGCGTAATTCAATTGCCACTTTGTTCGCCAAAAATGTAATGAGTTTCGTTAGGCGATTATTATTCGATTGTGCACTCGCACCTTCTTTACTAACCGCGGTCTGATGTCCGGAACTTCGCTGCTACACTCGTAGCAATTCTTCCGGTAGAGACGATTCCACAAGTGGAAATAGCATTGCGGCACATTTATCCGTCGTCACTCCCAAAGACTCTAATGCGCGTAAATGTGACTCGAGACTATCATAAAGTGTGGAGAGTACAACATTTTTCGTGGGCGCGATCGCGTTTTACAGCATTAACTATAAAAGTTCACGTACATACACTTCGATTTGTATATCGTCGCGTCCAAAACGTGCTTTCAAACTGTCTATTACCTTATCATAGTTATTAGCTGTCGGTGGGTAACTCTTCACTAATTTGGTAGCCCGCGAACCTGGAGTCATTGATTGTAGGAGATACTGAAATTTGTCTTCTCTCTCGATTTCAGCATCTTCCTGAATCTTCTCGAATTGGCTCCAGAATGGCAGCCAATCTCGTACGTCACCACCGTATTTAACCAATTCAATAGTCGGATATTTTCGAAATTTTTTCTCGCGCACTATTGTCGTCATTATCGATAGAATTGGCCCTCGATCTGGTCGCGTTTGCTGCCAGCACGGCTTCGTAGGTGACCTTTGCCGTGATGAATTTCTCTCGGTATACATGAGCCTCTTCGTATTCCTTATTGATGATACCGTCGACAGTTGCGGTGTTCGTGAACAATAACTCCATCACGGCGTCGGTGCACCTGGTTAGTGCTTCAATCCTTTCCTCCAGCAATCTGAACGCAACGATGGTGGCTGTATCATTCATTCCGCTTGTCGGGGTTTTCCCCGCTCGCGCCTGCGTACCTGGCCTCTTTACCAACCTCTTTGACCCTATCGTAAAAGAGGCAAAGAGACGCGCGGCTAGACTAAGCTTCAAAATTTATGCATTCTTTTTCATAGCCACGCTTGGCAATAAGACCGACGCATGCACACATACTACAATATTTTTTGTTCAAAAAATAACGACTATCAATTTCACACTCTCCCACCATCGGAGATGGTGGGAGAGTGTGAAATTGGAACATGGATCATCTCGATATGTAAATCGAGATGATCCATGACGGATCATCTCGATTTACATATCGTATAAAGAAGAACAGAATGCTTTATCAACTTACATCATCACGTTACTATACATCATTTTCCTATCACTCTAGATTATATTATTACAAAAAAGGGAAAAAGAACACAAACTCATCATAATTCAGACGATCTGATTTCACGATTTTCCTACCGCTACGTGTTGTCACACAGTGCTCATCTACATTCTCGTACACTGTTTTACTTTTTTACAGGATACAATGACAATAATAAGATCATTATTTAGATCATTTACAATTAATAAATGTTTTATTAGTTACCTGAAGTTGTTATTAGTTACATTAAACAAAGAATCAATAAGTTTTTTTATTTTTATTAATAAAAAGTATATCATTAAAAAAGCAATTCTGTATTTTCAGACTCCTTAAATGATGAAGATGATTTCAAAGGATTTACGAGAAGTTTGAATGGTAAAAAAAATGGAATTTAAAATAACAATATTAATTTTATTAATTAATTATTATTCTGCGAGATAATTTCTTGTATAAATCTATTATAAGGCAATATATTAAGTAAAAAATATGTTGGTTTTTTAGTCAAAGAATCCGGTGAGTGCATTTCCTGCAAGGATTATAATCATCGGTCAGGTAATTTTTAATATGTTTTAGTGACAACTTGTTTTTACGAAGAACGGTGTTTTGTTAAAGACTTGATCACATTTGTCTTTGTCGTCATGTAATATAATTTAAATAATTATAAAAGATATTTATTTTTTAGATTCGTTACACAGAGATGATGACATCCCTAACTTTCCTGATGTGAATCTAGATGAGCGACTATCAGGTTCATTTGTACGCTTAGAACGTATTGATAGCCATGTTATGGATGGTAAGAAATTCAAAATTTGCATCATCACTATTACACTTTTTTGCTGTACCTTACAATGCGATTAAGAAAAGTCCTCTTTACATCATAAACTTTGACGAAAGAATTGAATTTCTTCATAAAACTGTATCAATTTTAATCTTTAGGTTATTCATTTACTTGCATCTCTCGTGCACAATCGCTTACACAAGGCTAAAATTACATTCTAACACTAGTATCGATATGTAGTGTTATTATTATTCTTGGAGCTTTACGTTAGAAAATTGTATACAATTAGTAAATTTGTATTTTATATTCAGCCATAAAGGTTAGCATGGTTATACAATTATTACACCGATTATGGGAGAGAGAGAGAGAGAGAGTGAGAGAGAGGGAGAGGGAGAGAGAGAGAGAAAGACTTAATAAGTTTTTAGACAACTTTCTCTTAATAAAAAAAATTTAAATATTCATTTCCTAGATCTTTAATTCTTTCCTTAAAAATACTACTTAAATAATTATAAAAGATATTTATTTTAGATTTGTTACACGGAGATAATGACATCATTAACTTTACTGAGGTAAATTTAGATGAGCGACTATCCGGTTCATTTGTACGCTTAGAACGTTTGGATGACACTGTTATGGATGGTAAGAAATTCAAAATTTGCATTATCACTATTACACTTTTTTGCTGTACCTTACATTGCGATTAAGGAAAGTCCTCTTTACATCATAAACTTTGACGAAAGAATTGAATTTCTTCATAAAACTGTATCAATTTTAATCTTTAGGTTATTCATTTACTTGCATCTCTCGTGCACAATCGCTTACACAAGGCTAAAATTACATTCTAACACTAGTATCGATATGTAGTGTTATTATTATTCTTGGAGCTTTACGTTACAAAATTGTATACAATTAGTAAATTTGTATTTTATATTCAGCCATAAAGGTTAGCATGGTTATACAATTATTACACCGATTATGGGAGAGAGAGAGAGAGAGTGAGAGAGTGGGAGAGGGAGAGAGAGAGAGAGAGACTTAATAAGTTTTTAGACAACTTTCTCTTAATAAAAAAAATTTAAATATTCATTTCCTAGATCTTTAATTCTTTACTTAAAAATACTACTTAAATAATTATAAAAGATATTTATTTTTTAGATTCGTTACACGGAGATAATGACATCACTAACTTTACATCATCATCAGTAAATTTAGATGAGCGACTATCCGGTTCATTTGTACGCTTAGAACGTTTGGATGAAACTGTTATGGATGGTAAGAAATTCAAAATTTGCATTATCACTATTACACTTTTTTGCTGTACCTTACATTGCGATTAAGAAAAGTCCTCTTTACATCATAAACTTTGACGAAAGAATAGAATTTCTTCATAAAACTGTATCAATTTTAATCTTTAGGTTATTCATTTACTTGCATCTCTCGTGCACAATCGCTTACACAAGGCTAAAATTACATTCTAACACTAGTATCGATATGTAGTGTTATTATTATTCTTGGAGCTTTACGTTACAAAATTGTATACAATTAGTAAATTTGTATTTTATATTCAGCCATAAAGGTTAGCATGGTTATACAATTATTACACCGATTATGGGAGAGAGAGAGAGAGTGAGAGAGTGGGAGAGGGAGAGAGAGAGAGAGACTTAATAAGTTTTTAGACAACTTTCTCTTAATAAAAAAAATTTAAATATTCATTTCCTAGATCTTTAATTCTTTACTTAAAAATACTACTTAAATAATTATAAAAGATATTTATTTTTTAGATTCGTTACACGGAGATAATGACATCACTAACTTTACATCATCATCAGTAAATTTAGATGAGCGACTATCCGGTTCATTTGTACGCTTAGAACGTTTGGATGAAACTGTTATGGATGGTAAGAAATTCAAAATTTGCATTATCACTATTACACTTTTTTGCTGTACCTTACATTGCGATTAAGAAAAGTCCTCTTTACATCATAAAATTTGACGAAAGAATAGAATTTCTTCATAAAACTGTATCAATTTTAATCTTTAGGTTATTCATTTACTTGCATCTTTCGTGCACAATCGCTTACACAAGGCTAAAATTACATTCTAACACTAGTATCGAAATGTAGTATTATTATTATTCTTGGAGCTTTACGTTAGAAAATTTGATGCAATTAGTAAATTTGAATTTTATATTCAGCCATAAAGGATAGCATAGTTATACAATTATTACACAGGTTCTGGGAGAGAGAGAGAGAGAGAGGGAGAGAGAGAGAGAGAGAGAGAGAGAGAGAGAGAGAGAGAGAGAGATTTAATAAGTATTTAGACAACTTTCTCTTAATAAAAAAAATTTAAATCTTCATTTCCTAGATCTTTAATTCTTTCCTTAAAAATACTATTTAAATAATTATAAAAGATATTTATTTTAGATTTGTTACACGGAGATAATGACATCATTAACTTTACTGAGGTAAATTTAGATGAGCGACTATCCGGTTCATTTGTACGCTTAGAACGTTTGGATGAAACTGTTATGGATGGTAAGAAATTCAAAATTTGCATTATCACTATTACACTTTTGTCTGTACCTTACATTGCGATTAAGAAAAGTCCTCTTTACATCATAAACTTTGACGAAAGAATAGAATTTCTTCATAAAACTGTTTCAATTTTAATCTTTAGGTTATTCATTTACTTGCATCTTTCGTGCACAATCGCTTACACAAGGCTAAAATTACATTCTAACACTAGTATCGAAATGTAGTATTATTATTATTCTTGGAGCTTTACGTTAGAAAATTTGATGCAATTAGTAAATTTGAATTTTATATTCAGCCATAAAGGTTAGCATGGTTATACAATTATTACACAGGTTCTGGGAGAGAGAGAGAGAGAGAGAGAGAGAGAGAGAGGGAGAGAGAGAGAGAGAGAGAGAGAGAGAGAGAGAGAGAGAGAGAGAGAGAGAGAGAGAGAGAGAGAGAGACTTAATAAGTATTTAGACAACTTTCTCTTAATAAAAAAAATTTAAATCTTCATTTCCTAGATCTTTAATTCTTTCCTTAAAAATACTATTTAAATAATTATAAAAGATATTTATTTTAGATTCGTTACACGGAGATAATGACATCATTAACTTTACTGAGGTAAATTTAGATGAGCGACTATCCGGTTCATTTGTACGCTTAGAACGTTTGGATGAAACTGTTATGGATGGTAAGAAATTCAAAATTTGCATTATCACTATTACACTTTTTTGCTGTACCTTACATTGCGATTAAGAAAAGTCCTCTTTACATCATAAACTTTGACGAAAGAATAGAATTACTTCATAAAACTGTATCAATTTTAATCTTTAGGTTATTCATTTACTTGCATCTCTCGTGCACAATCGCTTACACAAGGCTAAAATTACATTCTAACACTAGTATCGATATGTAGTGTTATTATTATTCTTGGAGCTTTACGTTAAAAAATTGTATACAATTAGTAAATTTGTATTTTATATTCAGCCATAAAGGTTAGCATGGTTATACAATTATTACACCGATTATGGGAGAGAGAGAGAGAGAGAGTGAGAGAGAGGGAGAGGGAGAGAGAGAGAGAGACTTAATAAGTTTTTAGACAACTTTCTCTTAATAAAAAAAATTTAAATATTCATTTCCTAGATCTTTAATTCTTTACTTAAAAATACTACTTAAATAATTATAAAAGATATTTATTTTTTAGATTCGTTACACGGAGATAATGACATCACTAACTTTACATCATCATCAGTAAATTTAGATGAGCGACTATCCGGTTCATTTGTACGCTTAGAACGTTTGGATGAAACTGTTATGGATGGTAAGAAATTCAAAATTTGCATTATCACTATTACACTTTTTTGCTGTACCTTACATTGCGATTAAGAAAAGTCCTCTTTACATCATAAACTTTGACGAAAGAATAGAATTTCTTCATAAAACTGTTTCAATTTTAATCTTTAGGTTATTCATTTACTTGCATCTCTCGTGCACAATCGCTTACACAAGGCTAAAATTACATTCTAACACTAGTATCGAAATGTAGTAGTATTATTATTATTAGCGCTTTACGTTAGAAAATTTGATGCAATTAGTAAATTTGAATTTTATATTCAGCCATAAAGGATAGCATAGTTATACAATTATTACACAGGTTCTGGGAGAGAGTGAGAGAGAGGGAGAGGGAGAGAGAGAGAGACTTAATAAGTTTTTAGACAACTTTCTCTTAATAAAAAAAATTTAAATCTTCATTTCCTAGATCTTTAATTCTTTCCTTAAAAATACTATTTAAATAATTATAAAAGATATTTATTTTAGATTCGTTACACGGAGATAATGACATCACTAACTTTACTGAGGTAAATTTAGATGAGCGACTATCCGGTTCATTTGTACGCTTAGAACGTTTGGATGACACTGTTATGGATGGTAAGAAATTCAAAATTTGCATTATCACTATTACACTTTTTTGCTGTACCTTACATTGCGATTAAGAAAAGTCCTCCTTACATCATAAACTTTGACGAAAGAATTGAATTTCTTCATAAAACTGTATCAATTTTAATCTTTAGGTTATTCATTTACTTGCATCTCTCGTGCACAATCGCTTACACAAGGCTAAAATTACATTCTAACACTAGTATCGATATGTAGTATTATTATTATTCTTGGAGCTTTACGTTAGAAAATTGTATACAATTAGTAAATTTATGTTTTATATTCAGCCATAAAGGTTAGCATGGTTATATAATTATTACACCGATTATGGGAGAGAGAGAGAGAGAGAGTGAGAGAGAGGGAGAGGGAGAGAGAGAGACAGAGAGAGAGAGAGAGAGAGACTTAATAAGTTTTTAGACAACTTTCTCTTAATAAAAAAAATTTAAATATTCATTTCCTAGATCTTTAATTCTTTCCTTAAAAATACTACTTAAATAATTATAAAAGATATTTATTTTTTAGATTCGTTACACGGAGATAATGAAATCACTAACTTTACATCATCATCAGTAAATTTAGATGAGCGACTATCCGGTTCATTTGTACGCTTAGAACGTTTGGATGAAACTGTTATGGATGGTAAGAAATTCAAAATTTGCATTATCACTATTACACTTTTTTGCTGTACCTTACATTGCAATTAAGAAAAGTCCTCTTTACATCATAAACTTTGACGAAAGAATAGAATTTCTTCATAAAACTGTTTCAATTTTAATCTTTAGGTTATTCATTTACTTGCATCTCTCGTGCACAATCGCTTACACAAGGCTAAAATTACATTCTAACACTAGTATCGATATGTAGTGTTATTATTATTCTTGGAGCTTTACGTTAGAAAATTGTATACAATTAGTAAATTTGTATTTTATATTCAGCCATAAAGGTTAGCATGGTTATACAATTATTACACCGATTATGGGAGAGAGAGAGAGAGAGTGAGAGAGAGAGAGAGAGAGAGAGAGAGAGAGAGAGAGAGAGAGACTTAATAAGTATTTAGACAACTTTCTCTTAATAAAAAAATTTAAATCTTCATTTCCTAGATCTTTAATTCTTTCCTTAAAAATACTATTTAAATAATTATAAAAGATATTTATTTTAGATTCGTTACACGGAAATAATGACATCATTAACTTTACTGAGGTAAATTTAGATGAGCGACTATCCGGTTCATTTGTACGCTTAGAACGTTTGGATGACACTGTTATGGATGGTAAGAAATTCAAAATTTGCATTATCACTATTACACTTTTTTCCTGTACCTTACATTGCGATTAAGAAAAGTCCTCTTTACATCATAAACTTTGACGAAAGAATTGAATTTCTTCATAAAACTGTATCAATTTTAATCTTTAGGTTATTCATTTACTTGCATCTCTCGTGCACAATCGCTTACACAAGGCTAAAATTACATTCTAACACTAGTATCGATATGTAGTGTTATTATTATTCTTGGAGCTTTACGTTAGAAAATTGTATACAATTAGTAAATTTGTATTTTATATTCAGCCATAAAGGTTAGCATGGTTATACAATTATTACACCGATTATGGGAGAGAGAGAGAGAGAGTGAGAGAGAGGGAGAGGGAGAGAGAGAGAGAGACTTAATAAGTTTTTAGACAACTTTCTCTTAATAAAAAAAATTTAAATATTCATTTCCTAGATCTTTAATTCTTTCCTTAAAAATACTACTTAAATAATTATAAAAGATATTTATTTTTTAGATTCGTTACACGGAGATAATGACATCACTAACTTTACTGAGGTAAATTTAGATGAGCGACTATCCGGTTCATTTGTACGCTTAGAACGTTTGGATGAAACTGTTATGGATGGTAAGAAATTCAAAATTTGCATTATCACTATTACACTTTTTTGCTGTACCTTACATTGCGATTAAGAAAAGTCCTCTTTACATCATAAACTTTGACGAAAGAATAGAATTTCTTCATAAAACTGTATCAATTTTAATCTTTAGGTTATTCATTTACTTGCATCTCTCGTGCACAATCGCTTACACAAGGCTAAAATTACATTCTAACACTAGTATCGAAATGTAGTATTATTATTATTCTTGGAGCTTTACGTTAGAAAATTGTATACAATTAGTAAATTTGTATTTTATATTCAGCCATAAAGGTTAGCATGGTTATACAATTATTACACCGATTATGGGAGAGAGAGAGAGAGTGAGAGAGAGAGAGAGGGAGAGAGAGAGCGAGAGAGACTTAATAAGTATTTAGACAACTTTCTCTTAATAAAAAAATTTAAATCTTCATTTCCTAGATCTTTAATTCATTCCTTAAAAATACTCTTTAAATAATTATAAAAGATATTTATTTTTTAGATTCGTTACACGGAGATAATGACATCACTAACTTTACATCATCATCAGTAAATTTAGATGAGCGACTATCCGGTTCATTTGTACGCTTAGAACGTTTGGATGAAACTGTTATGGATGGTAAGAAATTCAAAATTTGCATTATCACTATTACACTTTTTTGCTGTACCTTACATTGCGATTAAGAAAAGTCCTCTTTACATCATAAACTTTGACGAAAGAATTGAATTTCTTCATAAAACTGTATCAATTTTAATCTTTAGGTTATTCATTTACTTGCATCTCTCGTGCACAATCGCTTACACAAGGCTAAAATTACATTCTAACACTAGTATCGAAATGTAGTATTATTATTATTCTTGGAGTTTTACGTTAGAAAATTGTATACAATTAGTAAATTTATGTTTTATATTCAGCCATAAAGGTTAGCATCGTTATATAATTATTACACCGATTATGGGAGAGAGAGAGAGAGAGAGTGAGAGAGAGGGAGAGGGAGAGAGAGAGAGAGACTTAATAAGTTTTTAGACAACTTTCTCTTAATAAAAAAAATTTAAATATTCATTTCCTAGATCTTTAATTCTTTCCTTAAAAATACTACTTAAATAATTATAAAAGATATTTATTTTTTAGATTCGTTACACGGAGATAATGACATCACTAACTTTACTGAGGTAAATTTAGATGAGCGACTATCCGGTTCATTTGTACGCTTAGAACGTTTGGATGAAACTGTTATGGATGGTAAGAAATTCAAAATTTGCATTATCACTATTACACTTTTTTGCTGTACCTTACATTGCGATTAAGAAAAGTCCTCTTTACATCATAAACTTTGACGAAAGAATAGAATTTCTTCATAAAACTGTATCAATTTTAATCTTTAGGTTATTCATTTACTTGCATCTCTCGTGCACAATCGCTTACACAAGGCTAAAATTACATTCTAACACTAGTATCGAAATGTAGTATTATTATTATTCTTAGAGCTTTACGTTAGAAAATTTGATGCAATTAGTAAATTTGAATTTTATATTCAGCCATAAAGGATAGCATAGTTATACAATTATTACACAGGTTCTGGGAGAGAGAGAGAGAGAGGGAGAGAGAGAGAGAGAGAGAGAGAGAGAGAGAGAGAGAGACTTAATAAGTATTTAGACAACTTTCTCTTAATAAAAAAATTTAAATCTTCATTTCCTAGATCTTTAATTCTTTCCTTAAAAATACTATTTAAATAATTATAAAAGATATTTATTTTTTAGATTCGTTACACGGAGATAATGACATCACTAACTTTACTGAGGTAAATTTAGATGAGCGACTATCCGGTTCATTTGTACGCTTAGAACGTTTGGATGACACTGTTATGGATGGTAAGAAATTCAAAATTTGCATTATCACTATTACACTTTTTTGCTGTACCTTACATTGCGATTAAGAAAAGTCCTCTTTACATCATAAACTTTGACGAAAGAATTGAATTTCTTCATAAAACTGTATCAATTTTAATCTTTAGGTTATTCATTTACTTGCATCTCTCGTGCACAATCGCTTACACACGGCTAAAATTACATTCTAACACTAGTATCGAAATGTAGTATTATTATTATTCGTGGAGCTTTACGTTAGAAAATTTGATGTAATTAGTAAATTTGTATTTTATATTCAGCCATAAAGGATAGCATAGTTATACAATTATTACACAGGTTCTGGGAGAGAGAGAGAGAGAGAGAGAGAGAGAGAGAGAGGGAGAGAGAGAGAGAGAGAGAGAGAGAGAGAGAGAGAGAGAGAGAGAGAGAGAGAGAGAGAGACTTAATAAGTATTTAGACAACTTTCTCTTAATAAAAAAAATTTAAATCTTCATTTCCTAGATCTTTAATTCTTTCCTTAAAAATACTATTTAAATAATTATAAAAGATATTTATTTTAGATTCGTTACACGGAGATAATGACATCATTAACTTTACTGAGGTAAATTTAGATGAACGACTATCCGGTTCATTTGTACGCTTAGAACGTTTGGATGAAACTGTTATGGATGGTAAGAAATTCAAAATTTGCATTATCACTATTACACTTTTTTGCTGTACCTTACATTGCGATTAAGAAAAGTCCTCTTTACATCATAAACTTTGACGAAAGAATAGAATTTCTTCATAAAACTGTATCAATTTTAATCTTTAGGTTATTCATTTACTTGCATCTCTCGTGCACAATCGCTTACACAAGGCTAAAATTACATTCTAACACTAGTATCGATATGTAGTATTATTATTATTCTTGGAGCTTTACGTTAGAAAATTGTATACAATTAGTAAATTTGTGTTTTATATTCAGCCATAAAGGTTAGCATGGTTATATAATTATTACACCGATTATGGGAGAGAGAGAGAGAGAGAGTGAGAGAGAGGGAGAGGGAGAGAGAGAGAGAGACTTAATAAGTTTTTAGACAACTTTCTCTTAATAAAAAAAATTTAAATATTCATTTCCTAGATCTTTAATTCTTTCCTTAAAAATACTACTTAAATAATTATAAAAGATATTTATTTTTTAGATTCGTTACACGGAGATAATGACATCACTAACTTTTCATCATCATCAGTAAATTTAGATGAGCGACTATCCGGTTCATTTGTACGCTTAGAACGTTTGGATGAAACTGTTATGGATGGTAAGAAATTCAAAATTTGCATTATCACTATTACACTTTTTTGCTGTACCTTACATTGCGATTAAGAAAAGTCCTCTTTACATCATAAACTTTGACGAAAGAATAGAATTTCTTCATAAAACTGTTTCAATTTTAATCTTTAGGTTATTCATTTACTTGCATCTCTCGTGCACAATCGCTTACACAAGGCTAAAATTACATTCTAACACTAGTATCGAAATGTAGTATTATTATTATTCTTAGAGCTTTACGTTAAAAAATTGTATACAATTAGTAAATTTGTATTTTATATTCAGCCATAAAGGTTAGCATGGTTATACAATTATTACACCGATTATGGGAGAGAGAGAGAGAGAGTGAGAGAGAGAGAGAGAGAGAGAGAGAGAGAGAGAGAGAGACTTAATAAGTATTTAGACAACTTTCTCTTAATAAAAAAATTTAAATCTTCATTTCCTAGATCTTTAATTCTTTCCTTAAAAATACTCTTTAAATAATTATAAAAGATATTTATTTTAGATTCGTTACACGGAGATAATGACATCACTAACTTTACTGAGGTAAATTTAGATGAGCGACTATCCGGTTCATTTGTACGCTTAGAACGTTTGGATGACACTGTTATGGATGGTAAGAAATTCAAAATTTGCATTATCACTATTACACTTTTTTGCTGTACCTTACATTGCGATTAAGAAAAGTCCTCTTTACATCATAAACTTTGACGAAAGAATTGAATTTCTTCATAAAACTGTATCAATTTTAATCTTTAGGTTATTCATTTACTTGCATCTCTCGTGCACAATCGCTTACACAAGGCTAAAATTACATTCTAACACTAGTATCGAAATGTAGTATTATTATTATTCTTGGAGCTTTACGTTAGAAAATTGTATACAATTAGTAAATTTATGTTTTATATTCAGCCATAAAGGTTAGCATCGTTATATAATTATTACACCGATTATGGGAGAGAGAGAGAGAGAGAGTGAGAGAGAGGGAGAGGGAGAGAGAGAGAGAGACTTAATAAGTTTTTAGACAACTTTCTCTTAATAAAAAAAATTTAAATATCCATTTCCTAGATCTTTAATTCTTTCCTTAAAAATACTACTTAAATAATTATAAAAGATATTTATTTTTTAGATTCGTTACACGGAGATAATGACATCACTAACTTTACATCATCATCAGTAAATTTAGATGAGCGACTATCCGGTTCATTTGTACGCTTAGAACGTTTGGATGAAACTGTTATGGATGGTAAGAAATTCAAAATTTGCATTATCACTATTACACTTTTTTGCTGTACCTTACATTGCGATTAAGAAAAGTCCTCTTTACATCATAAACTTTGACGAAAGAATAGAATTTCTTCATAAAACTGTTTCAATTTTAATCTTTAGGTTATTCATTTACTTGCATCTCTCGTGCACAATCGCTTACACAAGGCTAAAATTACATTCTAACACTAGTATCGATATGTAGTGTTATTATTATTCTTGGAGCTTTACGTTAGAAAATTGTATACAATTAGTAAATTTGTATTTTATATTCAGCCATAAAGGTTAGCATGGTTATACAATTATTACACCGATTATGGGAGAGAGAGAGAGAGTGAGAGAGAGAGAAAGAGAGAGAGAGAGAGAGAGACTTAATAAGTATTTAGACAACTTTCTCTTAATAAAAAAATTTAAATCTTCATTTCCTAGATCTTTAATTCTTTCCTTAAAAATACTATTTAAATAATTATAAAAGATATTTATTTTAGATTCGTTACACGGAAATAATGACATCATTAACTTTACTGAGGTAAATTTAGATGAGCGACTATCCGGTTCATTTGTACGCTTAGAACGTTTGGATGACACTGTTATGGATGGTAAGAAATTCAAAATTTGCATTATCACTATTACACTTTTTTGCTGTACCTTACATTGCGATTAAGAAAAGTCCTCTTTACATCATAAACTTTGACGAAAGAATTGAATTTCTTCATAAAACTGTATCAATTTTAATCTTTAGGTTATTCATTTACTTGCATCTCTCGTGCACAATCGCTTACACAAGGCTAAAATTACATTCTAACACTAGTATCGATATGTAGTGTTATTATTATTCTTGGAGCTTTACGTTAGAAAATTGTATACAATTAGTAAATTTGTATTTTATATTCAGCCATAAAGGTTAGCATGGTTATACAATTATTACACCGATTATGGGAGAGAGAGAGAGAGAGTGAGAGAGAGGGAGAGGGAGAGAGAGAGAGAGACTTAATAAGTTTTTAGACAACTTTCTCTTAATAAAAAAAATTTAAATATTCATTTCCTAGATCTTTAATTCTTTCCTTAAAAATACTACTTAAATAATTATAAAAGATATTTATTTTTTAGATTCGTTACACGGAGATAATGACATCACTAACTTTACTGAGGTAAATTTAGATGAGCGACTATCCGGTTCATTTGTACGCTTAGAACGTTTGGATGAAACTGTTATGGATGGTAAGAAATTCAAAATTTGCATTATCACTATTACACTTTTTTGCTGTACCTTACATTGCGATTAAGAAAAGTCCTCTTTACATCATAAACTTTGACGAAAGAATAGAATTTCTTCATAAAACTGTATCAATTTTAATCTTTAGGTTATTCATTTACTTGCATCTCTCGTGCACAATCGCTTACACAAGGCTAAAATTACATTCTAACACTAGTATCGAAATGTAGTATTATTATTATTCTTAGAGCTTTACGTTAGAAAATTTGATGCAATTAGTAAATTTGAATTTTATATTCAGCCATAAAGGATAGCATAGTTATACAATTATTACACAGGTTCTGGGAGAGAGAGAGAGAGAGGGAGAGAGAGAGAGAGAGAGAGAGAGAGAGAGAGACTTAATAAGTATTTAGACAACTTTCTCTTAATAAAAAAATTTAAATCTTCATTTCCTAGATCTTTAATTCTTTCCTTAAAAATACTATTTAAATAATTATAAAAGATATTTATTTTTTAGATTCGTTACACGGAGATAATGACATCACTAACTTTACTGAGGTAAATTTAGATGAGCGACTATCCGGTTCATTTGTACGCTTAGAACGTTTGGATGACACTGTTATGGATGGTAAGAAATTCAAAATTTGCATTATCACTATTACACTTTTTTGCTGTACCTTACATTGCGATTAAGAAAAGTCCTCTTTACATCATAAACTTTGACGAAAGAATTGAATTTCTTCATAAAACTGTATCAATTTTAATCTTTAGGTTATTCATTTACTTGCATCTCTCGTGCACAATCGCTTACACACGGCTAAAATTACATTCTAACACTAGTATCGAAATGTAGTATTATTATTATTCGTGGAGCTTTACGTTAGAAAATTTGATGTAATTAGTAAATTTGTATTTTATATTCAGCCATAAAGGATAGCATAGTTATACAATTATTACACAGGTTCTGGGAGAGAGAGAGAGAGAGAGAGAGAGAGAGAGAGGGAGAGAGAGAGAGAGAGAGAGAGAGAGAGAGAGAGAGAGAGACTTAATAAGTATTTAGACAACTTTCTCTTAATAAAAAAAATTTAAATCTTCATTTCCTAGATCTTTAATTCTTTCCTTAAAAATACTATTTAAATAATTATAAAAGATATTTATTTTAGATTCGTTACACGGAGATAATGACATCATTAACTTTACTGAGGTAAATTTAGATGAACGACTATCCGGTTCATTTGTACGCTTAGAACGTTTGGATGAAACTGTTATGGATGGTAAGAAATTCAAAATTTGCATTATCACTATTACACTTTTTTGCTGTACCTTACATTGCGATTAAGAAAAGTCCTCTTTACATCATAAACTTTGACGAAAGAATAGAATTTCTTCATAAAACTGTATCAATTTTAATCTTTAGGTTATTCATTTACTTGCATCTCTCGTGCACAATCGCTTACACAAGGCTAAAATTACATTCTAACACTAGTATCGATATGTAGTATTATTATTATTCTTGGAGCTTTACGTTAGAAAATTGTATACAATTAGTAAATTTGTGTTTTATATTCAGCCATAAAGGTTAGCATGGTTATATAATTATTACACCGATTATGGGAGAGAGAGAGAGAGAGAGTGAGAGAGAGGGAGAGGGAGAGAGAGAGAGAGACTTAATAAGTTTTTAGACAACTTTCTCTTAATAAAAAAAATTTAAATATTCATTTCCTAGATCTTTAATTCTTTCCTTAAAAATACTACTTAAATAATTATAAAAGATATTTATTTTTTAGATTCGTTACACGGAGATAATGACATCACTAACTTTTCATCATCATCAGTAAATTTAGATGAGCGACTATCCGGTTCATTTGTACGCTTAGAACGTTTGGATGAAACTGTTATGGATGGTAAGAAATTCAAAATTTGCATTATCACTATTACACTTTTTTGCTGTACCTTACATTGCGATTAAGAAAAGTCCTCTTTACATCATAAACTTTGACGAAAGAATAGAATTTCTTCATAAAACTGTTTCAATTTTAATCTTTAGGTTATTCATTTACTTGCATCTCTCGTGCACAATCGCTTACACAAGGCTAAAATTACATTCTAACACTAGTATCGAAATGTAGTATTATTATTATTCTTAGAGCTTTACGTTAAAAAATTGTATACAATTAGTAAATTTGTATTTTATATTCAGCCATAAAGGTTAGCATGGTTATACAATTATTACACCGATTATGGGAGAGAGAGAGAGAGAGTGAGAGAGAGAGAGAGAGAGAGAGAGAGAGAGAGAGACTTAATAAGTATTTAGACAACTTTCTCTTAATAAAAAAATTTAAATCTTCATTTCCTAGATCTTTAATTCTTTCCTTAAAAATACTCTTTAAATAATTATAAAAGATATTTATTTTAGATTCGTTACACGGAGATAATGACATCACTAACTTTACTGAGGTAAATTTAGATGAGCGACTATCCGGTTCATTTGTACGCTTAGAACGTTTGGATGACACTGTTATGGATGGTAAGAAATTCAAAATTTGCATTATCACTATTACACTTTTTTGCTGTACCTTACATTGCGATTAAGAAAAGTCCTCTTTACATCATAAACTTTGACGAAAGAATTGAATTTCTTCATAAAACTGTATCAATTTTAATCTTTAGGTTATTCATTTACTTGCATCTCTCGTGCACAATCGCTTACACAAGGCTAAAATTACATTCTAACACTAGTATCGAAATGTAGTATTATTATTATTCTTGGAGCTTTACGTTAGAAAATTGTATACAATTAGTAAATTTATGTTTTATATTCAGCCATAAAGGTTAGCATCGTTATATAATTATTACACCGATTATGGGAGAGAGAGAGAGAGAGAGTGAGAGAGAGGGAGAGGGAGAGAGAGAGAGAGACTTAATAAGTTTTTAGACAACTTTCTCTTAATAAAAAAAATTTAAATATCCATTTCCTAGATCTTTAATTCTTTCCTTAAAAATACTACTTAAATAATTATAAAAGATATTTATTTTTTAGATTCGTTACACGGAGATAATGACATCACTAACTTTACATCATCATCAGTAAATTTAGATGAGCGACTATCCGGTTCATTTGTACGCTTAGAACGTTTGGATGAAACTGTTATGGATGGTAAGAAATTCAAAATTTGCATTATCACTATTACACTTTTTTGCTGTACCTTACATTGCGATTAAGAAAAGTCCTCTTTACATCATAAACTTTGACGAAAGAATAGAATTTCTTCATAAAACTGTTTCAATTTTAATCTTTAGGTTATTCATTTACTTGCATCTCTCGTGCACAATCGCTTACACAAGGCTAAAATTACATTCTAACACTAGTATCGATATGTAGTGTTATTATTATTCTTGGAGCTTTACGTTAGAAAATTGTATACAATTAGTAAATTTGTATTTTATATTCAGCCATAAAGGTTAGCATGGTTATACAATTATTACACCGATTATGGGAGAGAGAGAGAGAGTGAGAGAGAGAGAAAGAGAGAGAGAGAGAGAGAGACTTAATAAGTATTTAGACAACTTTCTCTTAATAAAAAAATTTAAATCTTCATTTCCTAGATCTTTAATTCTTTCCTTAAAAATACTATTTAAATAATTATAAAAGATATTTATTTTAGATTCGTTACACGGAAATAATGACATCATTAACTTTACTGAGGTAAATTTAGATGAGCGACTATCCGGTTCATTTGTACGCTTAGAACGTTTGGATGACACTGTTATGGATGGTAAGAAATTCAAAATTTGCATTATCACTATTACACTTTTTTGCTGTACCTTACATTGCGATTAAGAAAAGTCCTCTTTACATCATAAACTTTGACGAAAGAATTGAATTTCTTCATAAAACTGTATCAATTTTAATCTTTAGGTTATTCATTTACTTGCATCTCTCGTGCACAATCGCTTACACAAGGCTAAAATTACATTCTAACACTAGTATCGATATGTAGTGTTATTATTATTCTTGGAGCTTTACGTTAGAAAATTGTATACAATTAGTAAATTTGTATTTTATATTCAGCCATAAAGGTTAGCATGGTTATACAATTATTACACCGATTATGGGAGAGAGAGAGAGAGAGTGAGAGAGAGGGAGAGGGAGAGAGAGAGAGAGACTTAATAAGTTTTTAGACAAGTTTCTCTTAATAAAAAAAATTTAAATATTCATTTCCTAGATCTTTAATTCTTTCCTTAAAAATACTACTTAAATAATTATAAAAGATATTTATTTTTTAGATTCGTTACACGGAGATAATGACATCACTAACTTTACTGAGGTAAATTTAGATGAGCGACTATCCGGTTCATTTGTACGCTTAGAACGTTTGGATGAAACTGTTATGGATGGTAAGAAATTCAAAATTTGCATTATCACTATTACACTTTTTTGCTGTACCTTACATTGCGATTAAGAAAAGTCCTCTTTACATCATAAACTTTGACGAAAGAATAGAATTTCTTCATAAAACTGTATCAATTTTAATCTTTAGGTTATTCATTTACTTGCATCTCTCGTGCACAATCGCTTACACAAGGCTAAAATTACATTCTAACACTAGTATCGATATGTAGTATTATTATTATTCTTGGAGCTTTACGTTAGAAAATTGTATACAATTAGTAAATTTGTGTTTTATATTCAGCCATAAAGGTTAGCATGGTTATATAATTATTACACCGATTATGGGAGAGAGAGAGAGAGAGAGTGAGAGAGAGGGAGAGGGAGAGAGAGAGAGAGACTTAATAAGTTTTTAGACAACTTTCTCTTAATAAAAAAAATTTAAATATTCATTTCCTAGATCTTTAATTCTTTCCTTAAAAATACTACTTAAATAATTATAAAAGATATTTATTTTTTAGATTCGTTACACGGAGATAATGACATCACTAACTTTTCATCATCATCAGTAAATTTAGATGAGCGACTATCCGGTTCATTTGTACGCTTAGAACGTTTGGATGAAACTGTTATGGATGGTAAGAAATTCAAAATTTGCATTATCACTATTACACTTTTTTGCTGTACCTTACATTGCGATTAAGAAAAGTCCTCTTTACATCATAAACTTTGACGAAAGAATAGAATTTCTTCATAAAACTGTTTCAATTTTAATCTTTAGGTTATTCATTTACTTGCATCTCTCGTGCACAATCGCTTACACAAGGCTAAAATTACATTCTAACACTAGTATCGAAATGTAGTATTATTATTATTCTTAGAGCTTTACGTTAAAAAATTGTATACAATTAGTAAATTTGTATTTTATATTCAGCCATAAAGGTTAGCATGGTTATACAATTATTACACCGATTATGGGAGAGAGAGAGAGAGAGTGAGAGAGAGAGAGAGAGAGAGAGAGAGAGAGAGAGAGAGAGAGAGACTTAATAAGTATTTAGACAACTTTCTCTTAATAAAAAAATTTAAATCTTCATTTCCTAGATCTTTAATTCTTTCCTTAAAAATACTCTTTAAATAATTATAAAAGATATTTATTTTAGATTCGTTACACGGAGATAATGACATCACTAACTTTACTGAGGTAAATTTAGATGAGCGACTATCCGGTTCATTTGTACGCTTAGAACGTTTGGATGACACTGTTATGGATGGTAAGAAATTCAAAATTTGCATTATCACTATTACACTTTTTTGCTGTACCTTACATTGCGATTAAGAAAAGTCCTCTTTACATCATAAACTTTGACGAAAGAATTGAATTTCTTCATAAAACTGTATCAATTTTAATCTTTAGGTTATTCATTTACTTGCATCTCTCGTGCACAATCGCTTACACAAGGCTAAAATTACATTCTAACACTAGTATCGAAATGTAGTATTATTATTATTCTTGGAGCTTTACGTTAGAAAATTGTATACAATTAGTAAATTTATGTTTTATATTCAGCCATAAAGGTTAGCATCGTTATATAATTATTACACCGATTATGGGAGAGAGAGAGAGAGAGAGTGAGAGAGAGGGAGAGGGAGAGAGAGAGAGAGACTTAATAAGTTTTTAGACAACTTTCTCTTAATAAAAAAAATTTAAATATCCATTTCCTAGATCTTTAATTCTTTCCTTAAAAATACTACTTAAATAATTATAAAAGATATTTATTTTTTAGATTCGTTACACGGAGATAATGACATCACTAACTTTACATCATCATCAGTAAATTTAGATGAGCGACTATCCGGTTCATTTGTACGCTTAGAACGTTTGGATGAAACTGTTATGGATGGTAAGAAATTCAAAATTTGCATTATCACTATTACACTTTTTTGCTGTACCTTACATTGCGATTAAGAAAAGTCCTCTTTACATCATAAACTTTGACGAAAGAATAGAATTTCTTCATAAAACTGTTTCAATTTTAATCTTTAGGTTATTCATTTACTTGCATCTCTCGTGCACAATCGCTTACACAAGGCTAAAATTACATTCTAACACTAGTATCGATATGTAGTGTTATTATTATTCTTGGAGCTTTACGTTAGAAAATTGTATACAATTAGTAAATTTGTATTTTATATTCAGCCATAAAGGTTAGCATGGTTATACAATTATTACACCGATTATGGGAGAGAGAGAGAGAGAGTGAGAGAGAGAGAAAGAGAGAGAGAGAGAGAGAGAGAGACTTAATAAGTATTTAGACAACTTTCTCTTAATAAAAAAATTTAAATCTTCATTTCCTAGATCTTTAATTCTTTCCTTAAAAATACTATTTAAATAATTATAAAAGATATTTATTTTAGATTCGTTACACGGAAATAATGACATCATTAACTTTACTGAGGTAAATTTAGATGAGCGACTATCCGGTTCATTTGTACGCTTAGAACGTTTGGATGACACTGTTATGGATGGTAAGAAATTCAAAATTTGCATTATCACTATTACACTTTTTTGCTGTACCTTACATTGCGATTAAGAAAAGTCCTCTTTACATCATAAACTTTGACGAAAGAATTGAATTTCTTCATAAAACTGTATCAATTTTAATCTTTAGGTTATTCATTTACTTGCATCTCTCGTGCACAATCGCTTACACAAGGCTAAAATTACATTCTAACACTAGTATCGATATGTAGTGTTATTATTATTCTTGGAGCTTTACGTTAGAAAATTGTATACAATTAGTAAATTTGTATTTTATATTCAGCCATAAAGGTTAGCATGGTTATACAATTATTACACCGATTATGGGAGAGAGAGAGAGAGAGTGAGAGAGAGGGAGAGGGAGAGAGAGAGAGAGACTTAATAAGTTTTTAGACAACTTTCTCTTAATAAAAAAAATTTAAATATTCATTTCCTAGATCTTTAATTCTTTCCTTAAAAATACTACTTAAATAATTATAAAAGATATTTATTTTTTAGATTCGTTACACGGAGATAATGACATCACTAACTTTACTGAGGTAAATTTAGATGAGCGACTATCCGGTTCATTTGTACGCTTAGAACGTTTGGATGAAACTGTTATGGATGGTAAGAAATTCAAAATTTGCATTATCACTATTACACTTTTTTGCTGTACCTTACATTGCGATTAAGAAAAGTCCTCTTTACATCATAAACTTTGACGAAAGAATAGAATTTCTTCATAAAACTGTATCAATTTTAATCTTTAGGTTATTCATTTACTTGCATCTCTCGTGCACAATCGCTTACACAAGGCTAAAATTACATTCTAACACTAGTATCGATATGTAGTATTATTATTATTCTTGGAGCTTTACGTTAGAAAATTGTATACAATTAGTAAATTTGTGTTTTATATTCAGCCATAAAGGTTAGCATGGTTATATAATTATTACACCGATTATGGGAGAGAGAGAGAGAGAGAGTGAGAGAGAGGGAGAGGGAGAGAGAGAGAGAGACTTAATAAGTTTTTAGACAACTTTCTCTTAATAAAAAAAATTTAAATATTCATTTCCTAGATCTTTAATTCTTTCCTTAAAAATACTACTTAAATAATTATAAAAGATATTTATTTTTTAGATTCGTTACACGGAGATAATGACATCACTAACTTTACATCATCATCAGTAAATTTAGATGAGCGACTATCCGGTTCATTTGTACGCTTAGAACGTTTGGATGAAACTGTTATGGATGGTAAGAAATTCAAAATTTGCATTATCACTATTACACTTTTTTGCTGTACCTTACATTGCGATTAAGAAAAGTCCTCTTTACATCATAAACTTTGACGAAAGAATAGAATTTCTTCATAAAACTGTTTCAATTTTAATCTTTAGGTTATTCATTTACTTGCATCTCTCGTGCACAATCGCTTACACAAGGCTAAAATTACATTCTAACACTAGTATCGATATGTAGTGTTATTATTATTCTTGGAGCTTTACGTTAGAAAATTGTATACAATTAGTAAATTTGTATTTTATATTCAGCCATAAAGGTTAGCATGGTTATACAATTATTACACCGATTATGGGAGAGAGAGAGAGAGTGAGAGAGAGAGAAAGAGAGAGAGAGAGAGAGAGACTTAATAAGTATTTAGACAACTTTCTCTTAATAAAAAAATTTAAATCTTCATTTCCTAGATCTTTAATTCTTTCCTTAAAAATACTATTTAAATAATTATAAAAGATATTTATTTTAGATTCGTTACACGGAAATAATGACATCATTAACTTTACTGAGGTAAATTTAGATGAGCGACTATCCGGTTCATTTGTACGCTTAGAACGTTTGGATGACACTGTTATGGATGGTAAGAAATTCAAAATTTGCATTATCACTATTACACTTTTTTGCTGTACCTTACATTGCGATTAAGAAAAGTCCTCTTTACATCATAAACTTTGACGAAAGAATTGAATTTCTTCATAAAACTGTATCAATTTTAATCTTTAGGTTATTCATTTACTTGCATCTCTCGTGCACAATCGCTTACACAAGGCTAAAATTACATTCTAACACTAGTATCGATATGTAGTGTTATTATTATTCTTGGAGCTTTACGTTAGAAAATTGTATACAATTAGTAAATTTGTATTTTATATTCAGCCATAAAGGTTAGCATGGTTATACAATTATTACACCGATTATGGGAGAGAGAGAGAGAGAGTGAGAGAGAGGGAGAGGGAGAGAGAGAGAGAGACTTAATAAGTTTTTAGACAAGTTTCTCTTAATAAAAAAAATTTAAATATTCATTTCCTAGATCTTTAATTCTTTCCTTAAAAATACTACTTAAATAATTATAAAAGATATTTATTTTTTAGATTCGTTACACGGAGATAATGACATCACTAACTTTACTGAGGTAAATTTAGATGAGCGACTATCCGGTTCATTTGTACGCTTAGAACGTTTGGATGAAACTGTTATGGATGGTAAGAAATTCAAAATTTGCATTATCACTATTACACTTTTTTGCTGTACCTTACATTGCGATTAAGAAAAGTCCTCTTTACATCATAAACTTTGACGAAAGAATAGAATTTCTTCATAAAACTGTATCAATTTTAATCTTTAGGTTATTCATTTACTTGCATCTCTCGTGCACAATCGCTTACACAAGGCTAAAATTACATTCTAACACTAGTATCGATATGTAGTATTATTATTATTCTTGGAGCTTTACGTTAGAAAATTGTATACAATTAGTAAATTTGTGTTTTATATTCAGCCATAAAGGTTAGCATGGTTATATAATTATTACACCGATTATGGGAGAGAGAGAGAGAGAGAGTGAGAGAGAGGGAGAGGGAGAGAGAGAGAGAGACTTAATAAGTTTTTAGACAACTTTCTCTTAATAAAAAAAATTTAAATATTCATTTCCTAGATCTTTAATTCTTTCCTTAAAAATACTACTTAAATAATTATAAAAGATATTTATTTTTTAGATTCGTTACACGGAGATAATGACATCACTAACTTTTCATCATCATCAGTAAATTTAGATGAGCGACTATCCGGTTCATTTGTACGCTTAGAACGTTTGGATGAAACTGTTATGGATGGTAAGAAATTCAAAATTTGCATTATCACTATTACACTTTTTTGCTGTACCTTACATTGCGATTAAGAAAAGTCCTCTTTACATCATAAACTTTGACGAAAGAATAGAATTTCTTCATAAAACTGTTTCAATTTTAATCTTTAGGTTATTCATTTACTTGCATCTCTCGTGCACAATCGCTTACACAAGGCTAAAATTACATTCTAACACTAGTATCGAAATGTAGTATTATTATTATTCTTAGAGCTTTACGTTAAAAAATTGTATACAATTAGTAAATTTGTATTTTATATTCAGCCATAAAGGTTAGCATGGTTATACAATTATTACACCGATTATGGGAGAGAGAGAGAGAGAGTGAGAGAGAGAGAGAGAGAGAGAGAGAGAGAGAGAGAGAGAGAGAGAGAGACTTAATAAGTATTTAGACAACTTTCTCTTAATAAAAAAATTTAAATCTTCATTTCCTAGATCTTTAATTCTTTCCTTAAAAATACTCTTTAAATAATTATAAAAGATATTTATTTTAGATTCGTTACACGGAGATAATGACATCACTAACTTTACTGAGGTAAATTTAGATGAGCGACTATCCGGTTCATTTGTACGCTTAGAACGTTTGGATGACACTGTTATGGATGGTAAGAAATTCAAAATTTGCATTATCACTATTACACTTTTTTGCTGTACCTTACATTGCGATTAAGAAAAGTCCTCTTTACATCATAAACTTTGACGAAAGAATTGAATTTCTTCATAAAACTGTATCAATTTTAATCTTTAGGTTATTCATTTACTTGCATCTCTCGTGCACAATCGCTTACACAAGGCTAAAATTACATTCTAACACTAGTATCGAAATGTAGTATTATTATTATTCTTGGAGCTTTACGTTAGAAAATTGTATACAATTAGTAAATTTATGTTTTATATTCAGCCATAAAGGTTAGCATCGTTATATAATTATTACACCGATTATGGGAGAGAGAGAGAGAGAGAGTGAGAGAGAGGGAGAGGGAGAGAGAGAGAGAGACTTAATAAGTTTTTAGACAACTTTCTCTTAATAAAAAAAATTTAAATATCCATTTCCTAGATCTTTAATTCTTTCCTTAAAAATACTACTTAAATAATTATAAAAGATATTTATTTTTTAGATTCGTTACACGGAGATAATGACATCACTAACTTTACATCATCATCAGTAAATTTAGATGAGCGACTATCCGGTTCATTTGTACGCTTAGAACGTTTGGATGAAACTGTTATGGATGGTAAGAAATTCAAAATTTGCATTATCACTATTACACTTTTTTGCTGTACCTTACATTGCGATTAAGAAAAGTCCTCTTTACATCATAAACTTTGACGAAAGAATAGAATTTCTTCATAAAACTGTTTCAATTTTAATCTTTAGGTTATTCATTTACTTGCATCTCTCGTGCACAATCGCTTACACAAGGCTAAAATTACATTCTAACACTAGTATCGATATGTAGTGTTATTATTATTCTTGGAGCTTTACGTTAGAAAATTGTATACAATTAGTAAATTTGTATTTTATATTCAGCCATAAAGGTTAGCATGGTTATACAATTATTACACCGATTATGGGAGAGAGAGAGAGAGTGAGAGAGAGAGAAAGAGAGAGAGAGAGAGAGAGACTTAATAAGTATTTAGACAACTTTCTCTTAATAAAAAAATTTAAATCTTCATTTCCTAGATCTTTAATTCTTTCCTTAAAAATACTATTTAAATAATTATAAAAGATATTTATTTTAGATTCGTTACACGGAAATAATGACATCATTAACTTTACTGAGGTAAATTTAGATGAGCGACTATCCGGTTCATTTGTACGCTTAGAACGTTTGGATGACACTGTTATGGATGGTAAGAAATTCAAAATTTGCATTATCACTATTACACTTTTTTGCTGTACCTTACATTGCGATTAAGAAAAGTCCTCTTTACATCATAAACTTTGACGAAAGAATTGAATTTCTTCATAAAACTGTATCAATTTTAATCTTTAGGTTATTCATTTACTTGCATCTCTCGTGCACAATCGCTTACACAAGGCTAAAATTACATTCTAACACTAGTATCGATATGTAGTGTTATTATTATTCTTGGAGCTTTACGTTAGAAAATTGTATACAATTAGTAAATTTGTATTTTATATTCAGCCATAAAGGTTAGCATGGTTATACAATTATTACACCGATTATGGGAGAGAGAGAGAGAGAGTGAGAGAGAGGGAGAGGGAGAGAGAGAGAGAGACTTAATAAGTTTTTAGACAAGTTTCTCTTAATAAAAAAAATTTAAATATTCATTTCCTAGATCTTTAATTCTTTCCTTAAAAATACTACTTAAATAATTATAAAAGATATTTATTTTTTAGATTCGTTACACGGAGATAATGACATCACTAACTTTACTGAGGTAAATTTAGATGAGCGACTATCCGGTTCATTTGTACGCTTAGAACGTTTGGATGAAACTGTTATGGATGGTAAGAAATTCAAAATTTGCATTATCACTATTACACTTTTTTGCTGTACCTTACATTGCGATTAAGAAAAGTCCTCTTTACATCATAAACTTTGACGAAAGAATAGAATTTCTTCATAAAACTGTATCAATTTTAATCTTTAGGTTATTCATTTACTTGCATCTCTCGTGCACAATCGCTTACACAAGGCTAAAATTACATTCTAACACTAGTATCGATATGTAGTATTATTATTATTCTTGGAGCTTTACGTTAGAAAATTGTATACAATTAGTAAATTTGTGTTTTATATTCAGCCATAAAGGTTAGCATGGTTATATAATTATTACACCGATTATGGGAGAGAGAGAGAGAGAGAGTGAGAGAGAGGGAGAGGGAGAGAGAGAGAGAGACTTAATAAGTTTTTAGACAACTTTCTCTTAATAAAAAAAATTTAAATATTCATTTCCTAGATCTTTAATTCTTTCCTTAAAAATACTACTTAAATAATTATAAAAGATATTTATTTTTTAGATTCGTTACACGGAGATAATGACATCACTAACTTTACATCATCATCAGTAAATTTAGATGAGCGACTATCCGGTTCATTTGTACGCTTAGAACGTTTGGATGAAACTGTTATGGATGGTAAGAAATTCAAAATTTGCATTATCACTATTACACTTTTTTGCTGTACCTTACATTGCGATTAAGAAAAGTCCTCTTTACATCATAAACTTTGACGAAAGAATAGAATTTCTTCATAAAACTGTTTCAATTTTAATCTTTAGGTTATTCATTTACTTGCATCTCTCGTGCACAATCGCTTACACAAGGCTAAAATTACATTCTAACACTAGTATCGATATGTAGTGTTATTATTATTCTTGGAGCTTTACGTTAGAAAATTGTATACAATTAGTAAATTTGTATTTTATATTCAGCCATAAAGGTTAGCATGGTTATACAATTATTACACCGATTATGGGAGAGAGAGAGAGAGTGAGAGAGAGAGAAAGAGAGAGAGAGAGAGAGAGACTTAATAAGTATTTAGACAACTTTCTCTTAATAAAAAAATTTAAATCTTCATTTCCTAGATCTTTAATTCTTTCCTTAAAAATACTATTTAAATAATTATAAAAGATATTTATTTTAGATTCGTTACACGGAAATAATGACATCATTAACTTTACTGAGGTAAATTTAGATGAGCGACTATCCGGTTCATTTGTACGCTTAGAACGTTTGGATGACACTGTTATGGATGGTAAGAAATTCAAAATTTGCATTATCACTATTACACTTTTTTGCTGTACCTTACATTGCGATTAAGAAAAGTCCTCTTTACATCATAAACTTTGACGAAAGAATTGAATTTCTTCATAAAACTGTATCAATTTTAATCTTTAGGTTATTCATTTACTTGCATCTCTCGTGCACAATCGCTTACACAAGGCTAAAATTACATTCTAACACTAGTATCGATATGTAGTGTTATTATTATTCTTGGAGCTTTACGTTAGAAAATTGTATACAATTAGTAAATTTGTATTTTATATTCAGCCATAAAGGTTAGCATGGTTATACAATTATTACACCGATTATGGGAGAGAGAGAGAGAGAGTGAGAGAGAGGGAGAGGGAGAGAGAGAGAGAGACTTAATAAGTTTTTAGACAAGTTTCTCTTAATAAAAAAAATTTAAATATTCATTTCCTAGATCTTTAATTCTTTCCTTAAAAATACTACTTAAATAATTATAAAAGATATTTATTTTTTAGATTCGTTACACGGAGATAATGACATCACTAACTTTACATCATCATCAGTAAATTTAGATGAGCGACTATCCGGTTCATTTGTACGCTTAGAACGTTTGGATGAAACTGTTATGGATGGTAAGAAATTCAAAATTTGCATTATCACTATTACACTTTTTTGCTGTACCTTACATTGCGATTAAGAAAAGTCCTCTTTACATCATAAACTTTGACGAAAGAATAGAATTTCTTCATAAAACTGTTTCAATTTTAATCTTTAGGTTATTCATTTACTTGCATCTCTCGTGCACAATCGCTTACACAAGGCTAAAATTACATTCTAACACTAGTATCGATATGTAGTGTTATTATTATTCTTGGAGCTTTACGTTAGAAAATTGTATACAATTAGTAAATTTGTATTTTATATTCAGCCATAAAGGTTAGCATGGTTATACAATTATTACACCGATTATGGGAGAGAGAGAGAGAGTGAGAGAGAGAGAAAGAGAGAGAGAGAGAGAGAGACTTAATAAGTATTTAGACAACTTTCTCTTAATAAAAAAATTTAAATCTTCATTTCCTAGATCTTTAATTCTTTCCTTAAAAATACTATTTAAATAATTATAAAAGATATTTATTTTAGATTCGTTACACGGAAATAATGACATCATTAACTTTACTGAGGTAAATTTAGATGAGCGACTATCCGGTTCATTTGTACGCTTAGAACGTTTGGATGACACTGTTATGGATGGTAAGAAATTCAAAATTTGCATTATCACTATTACACTTTTTTGCTGTACCTTACATTGCGATTAAGAAAAGTCCTCTTTACATCATAAACTTTGACGAAAGAATTGAATTTCTTCATAAAACTGTATCAATTTTAATCTTTAGGTTATTCATTTACTTGCATCTCTCGTGCACAATCGCTTACACAAGGCTAAAATTACATTCTAACACTAGTATCGATATGTAGTGTTATTATTATTCTTGGAGCTTTACGTTAGAAAATTGTATACAATTAGTAAATTTGTATTTTATATTCAGCCATAAAGGTTAGCATGGTTATACAATTATTACACCGATTATGGGAGAGAGAGAGAGAGAGTGAGAGAGAGGGAGAGGGAGAGAGAGAGAGAGACTTAATAAGTTTTTAGACAAGTTTCTCTTAATAAAAAAAATTTAAATATTCATTTCCTAGATCTTTAATTCTTTCCTTAAAAATACTACTTAAATAATTATAAAAGATATTTATTTTTTAGATTCGTTACACGGAGATAATGACATCACTAACTTTACTGAGGTAAATTTAGATGAGCGACTATCCGGTTCATTTGTACGCTTAGAACGTTTGGATGAAACTGTTATGGATGGTAAGAAATTCAAAATTTGCATTATCACTATTACACTTTTTTGCTGTACCTTACATTGCGATTAAGAAAAGTCCTCTTTACATCATAAACTTTGACGAAAGAATAGAATTTCTTCATAAAACTGTATCAATTTTAATCTTTAGGTTATTCATTTACTTGCATCTCTCGTGCACAATCGCTTACACAAGGCTAAAATTACATTCTAACACTAGTATCGATATGTAGTATTATTATTATTCTTGGAGCTTTACGTTAGAAAATTGTATACAATTAGTAAATTTGTGTTTTATATTCAGCCATAAAGGTTAGCATGGTTATATAATTATTACACCGATTATGGGAGAGAGAGAGAGAGAGAGTGAGAGAGAGGGAGAGGGAGAGAGAGAGAGAGACTTAATAAGTTTTTAGACAACTTTCTCTTAATAAAAAAAATTTAAATATTCATTTCCTAGATCTTTAATTCTTTCCTTAAAAATACTACTTAAATAATTATAAAAGATATTTATTTTTTAGATTCGTTACACGGAGATAATGACATCACTAACTTTTCATCATCATCAGTAAATTTAGATGAGCGACTATCCGGTTCATTTGTACGCTTAGAACGTTTGGATGAAACTGTTATGGATGGTAAGAAATTCAAAATTTGCATTATCACTATTACACTTTTTTGCTGTACCTTACATTGCGATTAAGAAAAGTCCTCTTTACATCATAAACTTTGACGAAAGAATAGAATTTCTTCATAAAACTGTTTCAATTTTAATCTTTAGGTTATTCATTTACTTGCATCTCTCGTGCACAATCGCTTACACAAGGCTAAAATTACATTCTAACACTAGTATCGAAATGTAGTATTATTATTATTCTTAGAGCTTTACGTTAAAAAATTGTATACAATTAGTAAATTTGTATTTTATATTCAGCCATAAAGGTTAGCATGGTTATACAATTATTACACCGATTATGGGAGAGAGAGAGAGAGAGTGAGAGAGAGAGAGAGAGAGAGAGAGAGAGAGAGAGAGAGAGAGAGACTTAATAAGTATTTAGACAACTTTCTCTTAATAAAAAAATTTAAATCTTCATTTCCTAGATCTTTAATTCTTTCCTTAAAAATACTCTTTAAATAATTATAAAAGATATTTATTTTAGATTCGTTACACGGAGATAATGACATCACTAACTTTACTGAGGTAAATTTAGATGAGCGACTATCCGGTTCATTTGTACGCTTAGAACGTTTGGATGACACTGTTATGGATGGTAAGAAATTCAAAATTTGCATTATCACTATTACACTTTTTTGCTGTACCTTACATTGCGATTAAGAAAAGTCCTCTTTACATCATAAACTTTGACGAAAGAATTGAATTTCTTCATAAAACTGTATCAATTTTAATCTTTAGGTTATTCATTTACTTGCATCTCTCGTGCACAATCGCTTACACAAGGCTAAAATTACATTCTAACACTAGTATCGAAATGTAGTATTATTATTATTCTTGGAGCTTTACGTTAGAAAATTGTATACAATTAGTAAATTTATGTTTTATATTCAGCCATAAAGGTTAGCATCGTTATATAATTATTACACCGATTATGGGAGAGAGAGAGAGAGAGAGTGAGAGAGAGGGAGAGGGAGAGAGAGAGAGAGACTTAATAAGTTTTTAGACAACTTTCTCTTAATAAAAAAAATTTAAATATCCATTTCCTAGATCTTTAATTCTTTCCTTAAAAATACTACTTAAATAATTATAAAAGATATTTATTTTTTAGATTCGTTACACGGAGATAATGACATCACTAACTTTACATCATCATCAGTAAATTTAGATGAGCGACTATCCGGTTCATTTGTACGCTTAGAACGTTTGGATGAAACTGTTATGGATGGTAAGAAATTCAAAATTTGCATTATCACTATTACACTTTTTTGCTGTACCTTACATTGCGATTAAGAAAAGTCCTCTTTACATCATAAACTTTGACGAAAGAATAGAATTTCTTCATAAAACTGTTTCAATTTTAATCTTTAGGTTATTCATTTACTTGCATCTCTCGTGCACAATCGCTTACACAAGGCTAAAATTACATTCTAACACTAGTATCGATATGTAGTGTTATTATTATTCTTGGAGCTTTACGTTAGAAAATTGTATACAATTAGTAAATTTGTATTTTATATTCAGCCATAAAGGTTAGCATGGTTATACAATTATTACACCGATTATGGGAGAGAGAGAGAGAGTGAGAGAGAGAGAAAGAGAGAGAGAGAGAGAGAGACTTAATAAGTATTTAGACAACTTTCTCTTAATAAAAAAATTTAAATCTTCATTTCCTAGATCTTTAATTCTTTCCTTAAAAATACTATTTAAATAATTATAAAAGATATTTATTTTAGATTCGTTACACGGAAATAATGACATCATTAACTTTACTGAGGTAAATTTAGATGAGCGACTATCCGGTTCATTTGTACGCTTAGAACGTTTGGATGACACTGTTATGGATGGTAAGAAATTCAAAATTTGCATTATCACTATTACACTTTTTTGCTGTACCTTACATTGCGATTAAGAAAAGTCCTCTTTACATCATAAACTTTGACGAAAGAATTGAATTTCTTCATAAAACTGTATCAATTTTAATCTTTAGGTTATTCATTTACTTGCATCTCTCGTGCACAATCGCTTACACAAGGCTAAAATTACATTCTAACACTAGTATCGATATGTAGTGTTATTATTATTCTTGGAGCTTTACGTTAGAAAATTGTATACAATTAGTAAATTTGTATTTTATATTCAGCCATAAAGGTTAGCATGGTTATACAATTATTACACCGATTATGGGAGAGAGAGAGAGAGAGTGAGAGAGAGGGAGAGGGAGAGAGAGAGAGAGACTTAATAAGTTTTTAGACAAGTTTCTCTTAATAAAAAAAATTTAAATATTCATTTCCTAGATCTTTAATTCTTTCCTTAAAAATACTACTTAAATAATTATAAAAGATATTTATTTTTTAGATTCGTTACACGGAGATAATGACATCACTAACTTTACTGAGGTAAATTTAGATGAGCGACTATCCGGTTCATTTGTACGCTTAGAACGTTTGGATGAAACTGTTATGGATGGTAAGAAATTCAAAATTTGCATTATCACTATTACACTTTTTTGCTGTACCTTACATTGCGATTAAGAAAAGTCCTCTTTACATCATAAACTTTGACGAAAGAATAGAATTTCTTCATAAAACTGTATCAATTTTAATCTTTAGGTTATTCATTTACTTGCATCTCTCGTGCACAATCGCTTACACAAGGCTAAAATTACATTCTAACACTAGTATCGATATGTAGTATTATTATTATTCTTGGAGCTTTACGTTAGAAAATTGTATACAATTAGTAAATTTGTGTTTTATATTCAGCCATAAAGGTTAGCATGGTTATATAATTATTACACCGATTATGGGAGAGAGAGAGAGAGAGAGTGAGAGAGAGGGAGAGGGAGAGAGAGAGAGAGACTTAATAAGTTTTTAGACAACTTTCTCTTAATAAAAAAAATTTAAATATTCATTTCCTAGATCTTTAATTCTTTCCTTAAAAATACTACTTAAATAATTATAAAAGATATTTATTTTTTAGATTCGTTACACGGAGATAATGACATCACTAACTTTACATCATCATCAGTAAATTTAGATGAGCGACTATCCGGTTCATTTGTACGCTTAGAACGTTTGGATGAAACTGTTATGGATGGTAAGAAATTCAAAATTTGCATTATCACTATTACACTTTTTTGCTGTACCTTACATTGCGATTAAGAAAAGTCCTCTTTACATCATAAACTTTGACGAAAGAATAGAATTTCTTCATAAAACTGTTTCAATTTTAATCTTTAGGTTATTCATTTACTTGCATCTCTCGTGCACAATCGCTTACACAAGGCTAAAATTACATTCTAACACTAGTATCGATATGTAGTGTTATTATTATTCTTGGAGCTTTACGTTAGAAAATTGTATACAATTAGTAAATTTGTATTTTATATTCAGCCATAAAGGTTAGCATGGTTATACAATTATTACACCGATTATGGGAGAGAGAGAGAGAGTGAGAGAGAGAGAAAGAGAGAGAGAGAGAGAGAGACTTAATAAGTATTTAGACAACTTTCTCTTAATAAAAAAATTTAAATCTTCATTTCCTAGATCTTTAATTCTTTCCTTAAAAATACTATTTAAATAATTATAAAAGATATTTATTTTAGATTCGTTACACGGAAATAATGACATCATTAACTTTACTGAGGTAAATTTAGATGAGCGACTATCCGGTTCATTTGTACGCTTAGAACGTTTGGATGACACTGTTATGGATGGTAAGAAATTCAAAATTTGCATTATCACTATTACACTTTTTTGCTGTACCTTACATTGCGATTAAGAAAAGTCCTCTTTACATCATAAACTTTGACGAAAGAATTGAATTTCTTCATAAAACTGTATCAATTTTAATCTTTAGGTTATTCATTTACTTGCATCTCTCGTGCACAATCGCTTACACAAGGCTAAAATTACATTCTAACACTAGTATCGATATGTAGTGTTATTATTATTCTTGGAGCTTTACGTTAGAAAATTGTATACAATTAGTAAATTTGTATTTTATATTCAGCCATAAAGGTTAGCATGGTTATACAATTATTACACCGATTATGGGAGAGAGAGAGAGAGAGTGAGAGAGAGGGAGAGGGAGAGAGAGAGAGAGACTTAATAAGTTTTTAGACAAGTTTCTCTTAATAAAAAAAATTTAAATATTCATTTCCTAGATCTTTAATTCTTTCCTTAAAAATACTACTTAAATAATTATAAAAGATATTTATTTTTTAGATTCGTTACACGGAGATAATGACATCACTAACTTTACTGAGGTAAATTTAGATGAGCGACTATCCGGTTCATTTGTACGCTTAGAACGTTTGGATGAAACTGTTATGGATGGTAAGAAATTCAAAATTTGCATTATCACTATTACACTTTTTTGCTGTACCTTACATTGCGATTAAGAAAAGTCCTCTTTACATCATAAACTTTGACGAAAGAATAGAATTTCTTCATAAAACTGTATCAATTTTAATCTTTAGGTTATTCATTTACTTGCATCTCTCGTGCACAATCGCTTACACAAGGCTAAAATTACATTCTAACACTAGTATCGATATGTAGTATTATTATTATTCTTGGAGCTTTACGTTAGAAAATTGTATACAATTAGTAAATTTGTGTTTTATATTCAGCCATAAAGGTTAGCATGGTTATATAATTATTACACCGATTATGGGAGAGAGAGAGAGAGAGAGTGAGAGAGAGGGAGAGGGAGAGAGAGAGAGAGACTTAATAAGTTTTTAGACAACTTTCTCTTAATAAAAAAAATTTAAATATTCATTTCCTAGATCTTTAATTCTTTCCTTAAAAATACTACTTAAATAATTATAAAAGATATTTATTTTTTAGATTCGTTACACGGAGATAATGACATCACTAACTTTTCATCATCATCAGTAAATTTAGATGAGCGACTATCCGGTTCATTTGTACGCTTAGAACGTTTGGATGAAACTGTTATGGATGGTAAGAAATTCAAAATTTGCATTATCACTATTACACTTTTTTGCTGTACCTTACATTGCGATTAAGAAAAGTCCTCTTTACATCATAAACTTTGACGAAAGAATAGAATTTCTTCATAAAACTGTTTCAATTTTAATCTTTAGGTTATTCATTTACTTGCATCTCTCGTGCACAATCGCTTACACAAGGCTAAAATTACATTCTAACACTAGTATCGAAATGTAGTATTATTATTATTCTTAGAGCTTTACGTTAAAAAATTGTATACAATTAGTAAATTTGTATTTTATATTCAGCCATAAAGGTTAGCATGGTTATACAATTATTACACCGATTATGGGAGAGAGAGAGAGAGAGTGAGAGAGAGAGAGAGAGAGAGAGAGAGAGAGAGAGAGAGAGAGAGAGACTTAATAAGTATTTAGACAACTTTCTCTTAATAAAAAAATTTAAATCTTCATTTCCTAGATCTTTAATTCTTTCCTTAAAAATACTCTTTAAATAATTATAAAAGATATTTATTTTAGATTCGTTACACGGAGATAATGACATCACTAACTTTACTGAGGTAAATTTAGATGAGCGACTATCCGGTTCATTTGTACGCTTAGAACGTTTGGATGACACTGTTATGGATGGTAAGAAATTCAAAATTTGCATTATCACTATTACACTTTTTTGCTGTACCTTACATTGCGATTAAGAAAAGTCCTCTTTACATCATAAACTTTGACGAAAGAATTGAATTTCTTCATAAAACTGTATCAATTTTAATCTTTAGGTTATTCATTTACTTGCATCTCTCGTGCACAATCGCTTACACAAGGCTAAAATTACATTCTAACACTAGTATCGAAATGTAGTATTATTATTATTCTTGGAGCTTTACGTTAGAAAATTGTATACAATTAGTAAATTTATGTTTTATATTCAGCCATAAAGGTTAGCATCGTTATATAATTATTACACCGATTATGGGAGAGAGAGAGAGAGAGAGTGAGAGAGAGGGAGAGGGAGAGAGAGAGAGAGACTTAATAAGTTTTTAGACAACTTTCTCTTAATAAAAAAAATTTAAATATCCATTTCCTAGATCTTTAATTCTTTCCTTAAAAATACTACTTAAATAATTATAAAAGATATTTATTTTTTAGATTCGTTACACGGAGATAATGACATCACTAACTTTACATCATCATCAGTAAATTTAGATGAGCGACTATCCGGTTCATTTGTACGCTTAGAACGTTTGGATGAAACTGTTATGGATGGTAAGAAATTCAAAATTTGCATTATCACTATTACACTTTTTTGCTGTACCTTACATTGCGATTAAGAAAAGTCCTCTTTACATCATAAACTTTGACGAAAGAATAGAATTTCTTCATAAAACTGTTTCAATTTTAATCTTTAGGTTATTCATTTACTTGCATCTCTCGTGCACAATCGCTTACACAAGGCTAAAATTACATTCTAACACTAGTATCGATATGTAGTGTTATTATTATTCTTGGAGCTTTACGTTAGAAAATTGTATACAATTAGTAAATTTGTATTTTATATTCAGCCATAAAGGTTAGCATGGTTATACAATTATTACACCGATTATGGGAGAGAGAGAGAGAGAGTGAGAGAGAGAGAAAGAGAGAGAGAGAGAGAGAGACTTAATAAGTATTTAGACAACTTTCTCTTAATAAAAAAATTTAAATCTTCATTTCCTAGATCTTTAATTCTTTCCTTAAAAATACTATTTAAATAATTATAAAAGATATTTATTTTAGATTCGTTACACGGAAATAATGACATCATTAACTTTACTGAGGTAAATTTAGATGAGCGACTATCCGGTTCATTTGTACGCTTAGAACGTTTGGATGACACTGTTATGGATGGTAAGAAATTCAAAATTTGCATTATCACTATTACACTTTTTTGCTGTACCTTACATTGCGATTAAGAAAAGTCCTCTTTACATCATAAACTTTGACGAAAGAATTGAATTTCTTCATAAAACTGTATCAATTTTAATCTTTAGGTTATTCATTTACTTGCATCTCTCGTGCACAATCGCTTACACAAGGCTAAAATTACATTCTAACACTAGTATCGATATGTAGTGTTATTATTATTCTTGGAGCTTTACGTTAGAAAATTGTATACAATTAGTAAATTTGTATTTTATATTCAGCCATAAAGGTTAGCATGGTTATACAATTATTACACCGATTATGGGAGAGAGAGAGAGAGAGTGAGAGAGAGGGAGAGGGAGAGAGAGAGAGAGACTTAATAAGTTTTTAGACAACTTTCTCTTAATAAAAAAAATTTAAATATTCATTTCCTAGATCTTTAATTCTTTCCTTAAAAATACTACTTAAATAATTATAAAAGATATTTATTTTTTAGATTCGTTACACGGAGATAATGACATCACTAACTTTACTGAGGTAAATTTAGATGAGCGACTATCCGGTTCATTTGTACGCTTAGAACGTTTGGATGAAACTGTTATGGATGGTAAGAAATTCAAAATTTGCATTATCACTATTACACTTTTTTGCTGTACCTTACATTGCGATTAAGAAAAGTCCTCTTTACATCATAAACTTTGACGAAAGAATAGAATTTCTTCATAAAACTGTTTCAATTTTAATCTTTAGGTTATTCATTTACTTGCATCTCTCGTGCACAATCGCTTACACAAGGCTAAAATTACATTCTAACACTAGTATCGAAATGTAGTATTATTATTATTCTTAGAGCTTTACGTTAGAAAATTTGATGCAATTAGTAAATTTGAATTTTATATTCAGCCATAAAGGATAGCATAGTTATACAATTATTACACAGGTTCTGGGAGAGAGAGAGAGAGAGGGAGAGAGAGAGAGAGAGAGAGAGAGAGAGAGAGAGAGAGAGAGAGAGAGACTTAATAAGTATTTAGACAACTTTCTCTTAATAAAAAAATTTAAATCTTCATTTCCTAGATCTTTAATTCTTTCCTTAAAAATACTATTTAAATAATTATAAAAGATATTTATTTTTTAGATTCGTTACACGGAGATAATGACATCACTAACTTTACTGAGGTAAATTTAGATGAGCGACTATCCGGTTCATTTGTACGCTTAGAACGTTTGGATGACACTGTTATGGATGGTAAGAAATTCAAAATTTGCATTATCACTATTACACTTTTTTGCTGTACCTTACATTGCGATTAAGAAAAGTCCTCTTTACATCATAAACTTTGACGAAAGAATTGAATTTTTTCATAAAACTGTATCAATTTTAATCTTTAGGTTATTCATTTACTTGCATCTCTCGTGCACAATCGCTTACACACGGCTAAAATTACATTCTAACACTAGTATCGAAATGTAGTATTATTATTATTCGTGGAGCTTTACGTTAGAAAATTTGATGTAATTAGTAAATTTGTATTTTATATTCAGCCATAAAGGATAGCTTAGTTATACAATTATTACACAGGTTCTGGGAGAGAGAGAGAGAGAGAGAGAGAGGGAGAGAGAGAGAGAGAGAGAGAGAGAGAGAGAGAGAGAGAGAGAGACTTAATAAGTATTTAGACAACTTTCTCTTAATAAAAAAAATTTAAATCTTCATTTCCTAGATCTTTAATTCTTTCCTTAAAAATACTATTTAAATAATTATAAAAGATATTTATTTTAGATTCGTTACACGGAGATAATGACATCATTAACTTTACTGAGGTAAATTTAGATGAACGACTATCCGGTTCATTTGTACGCTTAGAACGTTTGGATGAAACTGTTATGGATGGTAAGAAATTCAAAATTTGCATTATCACTATTACACTTTTTTGCTGTACCTTACATTGCGATTAAGAAAAGTCCTCTTTACATCATAAACTTTGACGAAAGAATAGAATTTCTTCATAAAACTGTATCAATTTTAATCTTTAGGTTATTCATTTACTTGCATCTCTCGTGCACAATCGCTTACACAAGGCTAAAATTACATTCTAACACTAGTATCGAAATGTAGTATTATTATTATTATTCTTGGAGCTTTACGTTAGAAAATTTGATGCAATTAGTAAATTTGAATATTATATTCAGCCATAAAGGATAGCATAGTTATACAATTATTACACAAGTTCTGGGAGAGAGTGAGAGAGAGGGAGAGGGAGAGAGAGAGAGAGACTTAATAAGTTTTTAGACAACTTTCTGTTAATAAAAAAAATTTAAATATTCATTTCCTAGATCTTTAATTCTTTCCTTAAAAATACTATTTAAATAATTATAAATATATTTATTTTAGATTCGTTACACGGAGATAATGACATCACTAACTTTACTGAGGTAAATTTAGATGAGCGACTATCCGGTTCATTTGTACGCTTAGAACGTTTGGATGACACTGTTATGGATGGTAAGAAATTCAAAATTTGCATTATCACTATTACACTTTTTTGCTGTACCTTACATTGCGATTAAGAAAAGTCCTCTTTACATCATAAACTTTGACGAAAGAATTGAATTTCTTCATAAAACTGTATCAATTTTAATCTTTAGGTTATTCATTTACTTGCATCTCTCGTGCACAATCGCTTACACAAGGCTAAAATTACATTCTAACACTAGTATCGATATGTAGTGTTATTATTATTCTTGGAGCTTTACGTTAGAAAATTGTATACAATTAGTAAATTTGTATTTTATATTCAGCCATAAAGGTTAGCATGGTTATACAATTATTACACCGATTATGGGAGAGAGAGAGAGAGAGAGTGAGAGAGAGGGAGAGGGAGAGAGAGAGAGAGAGACTTAATAAGTTTTTAGACAACTTTCTCTTAATAAAAAAAATTTAAATATTCATTTCCTAGATCTTTAATTCTTTCCTTAAAAATACTACTTAAATAATTATAAAAGATATTTATTTTTTAGATTCGTTACACGGAGATAATGACATCACTAACTTTACTGAGGTAAATTTAGATGAGCGACTATCCGGTTCATTTGTACGCTTAGAACGTTTGGATGAAACTGTTATGGATGGTAAGAAATTCAAAATTTGCATTATCACTATTACACTTTTTTGCTGTACCTTACATTGCGATTAAGAAAAGTCCTCTTTACATCATAAACTTTGACGAAAGAATAGAATTTCTTCATAAAACTGTTTCAATTTTAATCTTTAGGTTATTCATTTACTTGCATCTCTCGTGCACAATCGCTTACACAAGGCTAAAATTACATTCTAACACTAGTATCGAAATGTAGTATTATTATTATTCTTGGAGCTTTACGTTAGAAAATTTGATGTAATTAGTAAATTTGTATTTTATATTCAGCCATAAAGGATAGCATAGTTATACAATTATTACACAGGTTCTGGGAGAGAGAGAGAGAGAGAGAGGGAGAGAGGGAGAGAGAGAGAGAGAGAGAGAGAGAGGGAGAGGGAGAGAGAGAGAGAGACTTAATAAGCTTTTAGACAACTTTCTGTTAATAAAAAAAATTTAAATCTTCATTTCCTAGATCTTTAATTCTTTCCTTAAAAATACTATTTAAATAATTATAAATATATTTATTTTAGATTCGTTACACGGAGATAATGACATCACTAACTTTACTGAGGTAAATTTAGATGAGCGACTATCCGGTTCATTTGTACGCTTAGAACGTTTGGATGACACTGTTATGGATGGTAAGAAATTCAAAATTTGCATTATCACTATTACACTTTTTTGCTGTACCTTACATTGCGATTAAGAAAAGTCCTCTTTACATCATAAACTTTGACGAAAGAATTGAATTTCTTCATAAAACTGTATCAATTTTAATCTTTAGGTTATTCATTTACTTGCATCTCTCGTGCACAATCGCTTACACAAGGCTAAAATTACATTCTAACACTAGTATCGATATGTAGTGTTATTATTATTCTTGGAGCTTTACGTTAGAAAATTGTATACAATTAGTAAATTTGTATTTTATATTCAGCCATAAAGGTTAGCATGGTTATACAATTATTACACCGATTATGGGAGAGAGAGATAGAGAGTGAGAGAGAGGGAGAGGGAGAGAGAGAGACTTAATAAGTTTTTAGACAACTTTCTCTTAATAAAAAAAATTTAAATATTCATTTCCTAGATCTTTAATTCTTTCCTTAAAAATACTACTTAAATAATTATAAAAGATATTTATTTTTTAGATTCGTTACACGGAGATAATGACATCACTAACTTTACTGAGGTAAATTTAGATGAGCGACTATCCGGTTCATTTGTACGCTTAGAACGTTTGGATGAAACTGTTATGGATGGTAAGAAATTCAAAATTTGCATTATCACTATTACACTTTTTTGCTGTACCTTACATTGCGATTAAGAAAAGTCCTCTTTACATCATAAACTTTGACGAAAGAATAGAATTTCTTCATAAAACTGTTTCAATTTTAATCTTTAGGTTATTCATTTACTTGCATCTCTCGTGCACAATCGCTTACACAAGGCTAAAATTACATTCTAACACTAGTATCGAAATGTAGTATTATTATTATTCTTGGAGCTTTACGTTAGAAAATTTGATGTAATTAGTAAATTTGTATTTTATATTCAGCCATAAAGGATAGCATAGTTATACAATTATTACACAGGTTCTGGGAGAGAGAGAGAGAGAGAGAGAGAGAGAGAGAGAGGGAGAGAGAGAGAGAGAGACTTAATAAGTATTTAGACAACTTTCTCTTAATAAAAAAAATTTAAATCTTCATTTCCTAGATCTTTAATTCTTTCCTTAAAAATACTATTTAAATAATTATAAAAGATATTTATTTTAGATTCGTTACACGGAGATAATGACATCATTAACTTTACTGAGGTAAATTTAGATGAGCGACTATCCGGTTCATTTGTACGCTTAGAACGTTTGGATGACACTGTTATGGATGGTAAGAAATTCAAAATTTGCATTATCACTATTACACATTTTTGCTGTACCTTACATTGCGATTAAGAAAAGTCCTCTTTACATCATAAACTTTGACGAAAGAATTGAATTTCTTCATAAAACTGTATCAATTTTAATCTTTAGGTTATTCATTTACTTGCATCTCTCGTGCACAATCGCTTACACAAGGCTAAAATTACATTCTAACACTAGTATCGAAATTGAGTATTATTATTATTCTTGGAGCTTTACGTTAGAAAATTTGATGCAATTAGTAAATTTGAATTTTATATTCAGGCATAAAGGATAGCATAGTTATACAATTATTACACAGGTTCTGGGAGAGAGAGAGAGAGAGAGAGGGAGAGAGAGAGAGGGAGAGAGAGAGAGAGAGAGAGAGAGAGAGAGAGAGAGAGAGAGAGAGACTTAAAAAGTATTTAGACAACTTACTCTTAATAAAAAAAATTTAAATCTTCATTTCCTAGATCTTTAATTCTTTCCTTAAAAATACTATTTAAATAATTATAAAAGATATTTATTTTAGATTCGTTACACGAAGATAATGACATCATTAACTTTACTGAGGTAAATTTAGATGAGCGACTATCCGGTTCATTTGTACGCTTAGAACGTTTGGATGAAACTGTTATGGATGGTAAGAAATTCAAAATTTGCATTATCACTATTACACTTTTTTGCTGTACCTTACATTGCGATTAAGAAAAGTCCTCTTTACATCATAAACTTTGACGAAAGAATTGAATTTCTTCATAAAACTGTATCAATTTTAATATTTAGGTTATTCATTTACTTGCATCTCTCGTGCACAATCGCTTACACACGGCTAAAATTACATTCTAACACTAGTATCGAAATGTAGTATTATTATTATTCTTGGAGCTTTACGTTAGAAAATTTGATGTAATTAGTAAATTTGTATTTTATATTCAGCCATAAAGGATAGCATAGTTATACAATTATTACACAGGTTCTGGGAGAGAGAGAGAGAGAGAGAGAGAGAGGTGAGAGAGAGAGAGAGAGAGAGAGAGAGAGAGACTTAATAAGTATTTAGACAACTTTCTCTTAATAAAAAAAATTTAAATCTTCATTTCCTAGATCTTTAATTCTTTCCTTAAAAATACTATTTAAATAATTATAAAAGATATTTATTTTAGATTCGTTACACGGAGATAATGACATCATTAACTTTATTGAGGTAAATTTAGATGAGCGACTATCCGGTTCATTTGTACGCTTAGAACGTTTGGATGACACTGTTATGGATGGTAAGAAATTCAAAATTTGCATTATCACTATTACACTTTTTTGCTGTACCTTACATTGCGATTAAGAAAAGTCCTCTTTACATCATAAACTTTGACGAAAGAATAGAATTTCTTCATAAAACTGTATCAATTTTAATCTTTAGGTTATTCATTTACTTGCATCTCTCGTGCACAATCGCTTACACAAGGCTAAAATTACATTCTAACACTAGTATCGATATGTAGTGTTATTATTATTCTTGGAGCTTTACGTTAGAAAATTTGATGCAATTAGTAAATTTGTATTTTATATTCAGCCATAAAGGATAGCATAGTTATACAATTATTACACAGGTTCTGGGAGAGAGAGAGAGAGAGAGAGAGAGGGAGAGAGAGAGAGAGAGAGAGAGAGAGAGAGAGAGACTTAATAAGTATTTAGACAACTTTCTCTTAATAAAAAAAATTTAAATCTTCATTTCCTAGATCTTTAATTCTTTCCTTAAAAATACTATTTAAATAATTATAAAAGATATTTATTTTAGATTCGTTACACGGAGATAATGACATCATTAACTTTACTGAGGTAAATTTAGATGAACGACTATCCGGTTCATTTGTACGCTTAGAACGTTTGGATGAAACTGTTATGGATGGTAAGAAATTCAAAATTTGCATTATCACTATTACACTTTTTTGCTGTACCTTACATTGCGATTAAGAAAAGTCCTCTTTACATCATAAACTTTGACGAAAGAATAGAATTTCTTCATAAAACTGTATCAATTTTAATCTTTAGGTTATTCATTTACTTGCATCTCTCGTGCACAATCGCTTACACAAGGCTAAAATTACATTCTAACACTAGTATCGAAATGTAGTATTATTATTATTCTTGGAGCTTTACGTTAGAAAATTTGATGCAATTAGTAAATTTGAATATTATATTCAGCCATAAAGGATAGCATAGTTATACAATTATTACACAAGTTCTGGGAGAGAGTGAGAGAGAGGGAGAGGGAGAGAGAGAGAGAGACTTAATAAGTTTTTAGACAACTTTCTGTTAATAAAAAAAATTTAACTATTCATTTCCTAGATCTTTAATTCTTTCCTTAAAAATACTATTTAAATAATTATAAATATATTTATTTTAGATTCGTTACACGGAGATAATGACATCACTAACTTTACTGAGGTAAATTTAGATGAGCGACTATCCGGTTCATTTGTACGCTTAGAACGTTTGGATGACACTGTTATGGATGGTAAGAAATTCAAAATTTGCATTATCACTATTACACTTTTTTGCTGTACCTTACATTGCGATTAAGAAAAGTCCTCTTTACATCATAAACTTTGACGAAAGAATTGAATTTCTTCATAAAACTGTATCAATTTTAATCTTTAGGTTATTCATTTACTTGCATCTCTCGTGCACAATCGCTTACACAAGGCTAAAATTACATTCTAACACTAGTATCGATATGTAGTGTTATTATTATTCTTGGAGCTTTACGTTAGAAAATTGTATACAATTAGTAAATTTGTATTTTATATTCAGCCATAAAGGTTAGCATGGTTATACAATTATTACACCGATTATGGGAGAGAGAGAGAGAGAGAGTGAGAGAGAGGGAGAGGGAGAGAGAGAGAGAGAGACTTAATAAGTTTTTAGACAACTTTCTCTTAATAAAAAAAATTTAAATATTCATTTCCTAGATCTTTAATTCTTTCCTTAAAAATACTACTTAAATAATTATAAAAGATATTTATTTTTTAGATTCGTTACACGGAGATAATGACATCACTAACTTTACTGAGGTAAATTTAGATGAGCGACTATCCGGTTCATTTGTACGCTTAGAACGTTTGGATGAAACTGTTATGGATGGTAAGAAATTCAAAATTTGCATTATCACTATTACACTTTTTTGCTGTACCTTACATTGCGATTAAGAAAAGTCCTCTTTACATCATAAACTTTGACGAAAGAATAGAATTTCTTCATAAAACTGTTTCAATTTTAATCTTTAGGTTATTCATTTACTTGCATCTCTCGTGCACAATCGCTTACACAAGGCTAAAATTACATTCTAACACTAGTATCGATATGTAGTGTTATTATTATTCTTGGAGCTTTACGTTAGAAAATTGTATACAATTAGTAAATTTGTATTTTATATTCAGCCATAAAGGTTAGCATGGTTATACAATTATTACACCGATTATGGGAGAGAGAGATAGAGAGTGAGAGAGAGGGAGAGGGAGAGAGAGAGACTTAATAAGTTTTTAGACAACTTTCTCTTAATAAAAAAAATTTAAATATTCATTTCCTAGATCTTTAATTCTTTCCTTAAAAATACTACTTAAATAATTATAAAAGATATTTATTTTTTAGATTCGTTACACGGAGATAATGACATCACTAACTTTACTGAGGTAAATTTAGATGAGCGACTATCCGGTTCATTTGTACGCTTAGAACGTTTGGATGAAACTGTTATGGATGGTAAGAAATTCAAAATTTGCATTATCACTATTACACTTTTTTGCTGTACCTTACATTGCGATTAAGAAAAGTCCTCTTTACATCATAAACTTTGACGAAAGAATAGAATTTCTTCATAAAACTGTTTCAATTTTAATCTTTAGGTTATTCATTTACTTGCATCTCTCGTGCACAATCGCTTACACAAGGCTAAAATTACATTCTAACACTAGTATCGAAATGTAGTATTATTATTATTCTTGGAGCTTTACGTTAGAAAATTTGATGTAATTAGTAAATTTGTATTTTATATTCAGCCATAAAGGATAGCATAGTTATACAATTATTACACAGGTTCTGGGAGAGAGAGAGAGAGAGAGAGAGAGAGTGAGAGAGAGAGAGGGAGAGAGAGAGAGAGAGACTTAATAAGTATTTAGACAACTTTCTCTTAATAAAAAAAATTTAAATCTTCATTTCCTAGATCTTTAATTCTTTCCTTAAAAATACTATTTAAATAATTATAAAAGATATTTATTTTAGATTCGTTACACGGAGATAATGACATCATTAACTTTACTGAGGTAAATTTAGATGAGCGACTATCCGGTTCATTTGTACGCTTAGAACGTTTGGATGACACTGTTATGGATGGTAAGAAATTCAAAATTTGCATTATCACTATTACACAT
>JAHUUD020000017.1:1225000-1272500 GCA_020010945.3 Muscidifurax raptorellus | reverse complement strand
TTGGATGACACTGTTATGGATGGTAAGAAATTCAAAATTTGCATTATCACTATTACACTTTTTTGCTGTACCTTACATTGCGATTAAGAAAAGTCCTCTTTACATCATAAACTTTGACGAAAGAATAGAATTTCTTCATAAAACTGTATCAATTTTAATCTTTAGGTTATTCATTTACTTGCATCTCTCGTGCACAATCGCTTACACAAGGCTAAAATTACATTCTAACACTAGTATCGAAATGTAGTATTATTATTATTCTTGGAGCTTTACGTTAGAAAATTTGATGTAATTAGTAAATTTGTATTTTATATTCAGCCATAAAGGATAGCATAGTTATACAATTATTAGACAGGTTATGTGTAATAATAGAGAGAGAGAAGGGGTAGAGGGGGGGAGAGGGAGAGAGAGAGAGAGAGAGAGAGAGAGAGAGAGAGAGAGAGAGGGCGAGAGAGAGAGAGAGAGAGAGAGAGAGGAAGTTGTAGGATTGTAAGTTTGTGACTAATTTAGAGAGAAAAATTCGGCCCTGCGATAGGTTGTTTTTGAAGCGGATCCCGAGATAGGTCGTCTCCAAGCGGATTCCGATATAAGTCTTGATTCAAGCGGATCCCGAGATAGGCCGTTCTCCAAGCGGATTCCGATATAAGTCTTGATTCAAGCGGATTCCGATATAAGTCTTGATTCAAGCGGATCCCGAAATAGTCGTTCTTTTGCAGATCGCGAGATAGGTCGTTATTCTCTTCTGGCATCGATGTGCTATGGTGTTGGGATACTATATTTTTAGCAACTAAAAAATAATTTTAATTTTTTTCTTGACTTCTTCATTTATGGATTACAGATAATGCAGTAAAGCAAAAGTACCCAAAAGATTAGCTGAACAAAAAGAATTTTACAATCAATATGGATGTAGCTGGAGAAATGATAAAAGACGCAAAAACTAAAGTAGTTCCCAAAAAAGGTCGAACTACAAAGATATACATATGCTATTATTGTGGCAAATCTGAAACCAGTATATCCCGGCATTATCAGCTTCTACATCGTAAAGAACCCATAATGCAACGGTTAGAGGGCACAAAAGGGACGAGAAGACGTAAAGGTGAACAAATCTCTGAGGAACAAAAATTTAGAAACGAGGTTTTTGATTATTTAAACAAGCAAGCAAGTGCTCGACATAATTTAGCGGCCGATCTTGACGCTGACTTTCATTCGGTTCGAAGACCACGTAGTGATAAATTTGTGTAGACTTCGCTATGTGCGGTAACTGCAGAGGGTTCTTCATCGCTACTTCAATCCGCAAACATTACAAAAATTGTTGCAATGAATCAGACGTTTTGTCTCGACCTGTCCCTTTGAGTAGAATTTTCCTGGGGAAAAGAAGTATAAACATTACAGAGTACCTTCAACCAGTATTATTGCCTCTCCGTGAAGACATAATTAAAGATGTAATTGTCGGTGATAATTTAATCGTAGAATATGGTAACGGTTATTCTTACAAACATCGCCACTCGCCACATTTAGATGATATGATCAGAAGCCGATTACGCCTCTTGGCTCGCTTACTATGTGAATTGAGAAATTGCTGTAGTGAAATTAAGCAATTCTCAGATTTATTTGTAGCAAGTCGTTACGATCATTTAATCGTCGCCATAAACGTTATCGGAGAGTATAATTGCGATCCGCATATGATGGATTTATATGCGAAACCTGCTCCCGCAGCTGCAGCAGGCGCATATGTTAAGGAGCTGGCAGATCTGTGGATTGCTGATTGCATTAAAATTGGAAATGTTGAGGGAAAAACTCAAGCTCTAGACTTTCTACAATTGTATCATACATCATTCTCTAAGATAGTAGGTAAATCGGTCTCCGTTTCTCAAATTGAAATGAAAAGAAATAAGAAAATATTATTACCTGAAGATGTAGATGTTAAGAAACTTTATCTGTACACAGAACAAAATCTAAAGATAACTATGAACCGACTTAAAACCGAGAAATTTAGCGATAGACTATATGATGAACTTGGAGAGTATTTGTTGATGCGCATACAGCAGTTTAACGCTCGACGAGCTGGTGAAATTGAACGATTGAAGATGAGTGACTGGGAACACTTAGAAAGCTTGGATACAAATTGTAGCAGTGTTAAACAATTATCTAGCGAGGAAAAGGAATTTTTAATGGGCTTTCATAGAATGTTAATTCGTGCAAAATTGTACAGAACTGTATCCGTATTGATAACGCAGCTAGAAAAAGAAGCTCTAGAACTGTACACCCATCTCAGAAAAACTCGCTCTAAGGTTCACGCGACTAATCCATATCTATTCGGAACAAGAGTAACCGATACTAATCTTTTAAGAAAACACAGCGTTCTATGTGATGCGAAACATCCGGAAAGGTTGAGAGGCACGTTATTCAGAAAAAATATTTCGACCTTCTGCCTGAGCTTAAACCTAACAGAGAATCAGAGAACAGATTTATATAACTGTTTGGAGCACAGTGCGAAGATCAATAGAAACGTGTACTGTCAAGATGAATTTCGACAACAAGTTCTTTCAATTGCTCCTGTTTAACTTAAAGCAACTCAAGCTTACAACAGTAACGATGTCAATAAAACAGTCGATAGTGAAAATGAATTTCATGAAGATGATAAAGAATATGTAGAACATATGCCTAAAGTATGCTTAGACGAACCGTCTACCAGCGGCGCCAATGTACTGCTTATATCACAAGATAGAGAGTCAGATAACAATGATCCAGGTAACTTTAACCTAAGCATGCTAGGAATCATCAACACTCGCTGGCCTTTTCTCTCTTTCTCTTCCTCTTCCACTTTCGCTCACTCTCTCTTTACCCGTCTCTCTCCTTTTTCTCCACCTCACTCTGTCTCCCTCTTTCCTCTCTATTTCACTCTCTCGTTCACTCTCTAGTATCCTCTCTGATCTCTCGCTTATTCTTTCGTTCCCTCTCTCTCGTGCTCACTTTCTCGTTCTCTCTCCCCCTCTCGCCTCTCGCCCCTGTCTCTCCCCCTCATTCCTCTCTCAACTCTTACTTCGCCCCTAACTCCGTATTCTCGCTCTCTTTTTCCATCTCCCTCCATCTCCACCTCACTTGTTCACTCTCCCTAGTTTCCTATCTTCTTTTCTCTCCTGCAACTTCCCATCTTCCTCCCTCTCCCCCGTATCCACTCTATCTGTAACTCTCCATGTCTGTTCTTTCCTGCTTCCCCGTTTTTTCTCAATCATCTCTCTCCCACTCCCTCTCAACCCTCGCGCTCTCCCTCCCCCGCTCTCTCAATCTCTTATTCACTCTCTCATTATTTGTCTCTTTCCTTCTTGATCTCTTCCTCCCTTCCTGTTTTTCTCTATCCCTCTTTCACTCTCCCATCGTTTACACTCGCTAGTTCTCTTTCAGCTTTACTTCTCTCTGCTTCACATTATAGTTACCTATCCACCCCTCCCTTCTCGCCCCTTTTCCACCCTCACTCCTCTCTTACCTCTTTATCCCCCTGACCACTCCGTGTTCCTATTTGTTCCCCTTTCTCTTCCCTCACCCCCTCTATCCGTCGTTCTCTCTATTGGTTCTTTCTGTCCTTTATTCTCTCTCTCTTCTCTCCTCTGCCTCTCTCCATCTCTGTCGTTTACTCTCTATAATTTATTTTCTTCTCTCTCTGTCCCAGTAACCCCATCCTCCTTCCGCCTCTCTCTCACCTTCTCTTTCTCTATCTGCTGATCCAGAAAAGAGAACGCGCTTGGTTGTCCTCGACGTACCTCCTGCCGCTTTTTCGTGTAATTTATACTGTCCTTTTTTCTAATCTATTACTACTTCCTTTTAATCCGTGCTTGACTCTTCTTTATAACTTTATTAAACTCTTTACTATTAATCTATATTAAACTACTACTCTTATTAAATATGCTTTTATCTACTCGATATTTTTTTATTTACATATTCTTCTACATTTTCAGATTACCAAGTAACGGATTCTGAACCTAGTCGCGATAATCATGGTTTTAAGAAAAAGAAGAACCGCAAATCTAGAGCTGAGTTATCGGATAGCTCATCAGAAGAAGACGAACGTGTCACTAAGAGATATAACAAAAAAAAGAGTGAACGTAATGCAGAAGTGTTGAAATCTAGACAAAAATGGACTGCAGAAGAAAAAAGTGCGTTATCTCTCTTCCACGATAGAATTTTAAATGGTACAGCTATTCTAGGTAGCGAAATTACAGATGTTATAAACAAAACACCTATTTTAAAGCAGCGATCAAGAAAAGTTGGAGATGTGAGGAGTCAGCTACAAGCATGGAAAAAAAAGATGCAGGAAAATGTATCTGCCGAAACTATGCCAAATACCTTAGATACTAAGGAGACAAAATCAGATCCAGGATTGAGTATTTATCATCGCTTAAAGTAATAGTATTTTATACAGCATTTTCTAAATTTAATTTAAGGAACAATTAGTATAACAAAAAAGTGTTTTATTATAACGTATTATTTATCAAGTTCAAAGAACGATCAGTAGAACAAAGAATATGTTTTATTTAAACTACATACTGATAGTCAGCTATGAGCTACATCAGCTATAATTTATTATTTATTTAGTCAAAAGAAGAAAAATAAAAAAAACGAAGAATGTTTTATTTGTACTAAAGACTGATACCGACAGCTATAATATATTATTTATTAAGTTAAAAAAACAATCAGTAGAACGAAGAATATGTATTATTTAAACTATGTACTGATATAGTCAGCTATCAGCTATATCAGCTATAATTTATTATTTATTTAGTTTAAAGAAGAACGATCAATAAAAAGAAGAATATATTTTATTTATACTACATACTGACATAGTCAGTTATAATTTATTATGTATTGTTTTTGATAAAAAAAATATACAATGAAACTATGTAACTAGTTTTTTTCTCGCAGTTTTGTTCATATTAGGTATGTAATTTGTAAGATAAGAAACAATTTAATAAAACAGAACTTCGATATACATTACTCGCCTTTTCCTTCCACCTCTCTCTCTCTCCCTTTTTCTCTCTCTCTCTCTGTCTCGCTCTCTGTGTTGCTCTCACTCGCTTTTGCTTTGTCAACCTGTTGATATCTCTCGCTGCCTCTCCCGCTTCCCCTCTCTCTCTCCCCCTCTCTCGCATGCTCTGTACCTCTCACACTCTCGCTCTCACTCGCTTTTGCTCTGTCTACCTGTCGATATCACTAGCTCTGTCTTGCTCTAGAAGCCTCTCTCGCTCTTTATCTCTCTCCCTCTCTCTCTGGCTCTGTCCCTCTCGCACCCTCGCTCTCCCTCTCTCTTGATCTGCCCCTCTCGCACTCTGTCTCTCTGCCACTCTCTCTCTCGCTCTCTCTCATTCTCAATCTCTCACTAGCTCTCTTTCGCATTCTCTCGCTTGTCCTCCCTCTTCGACTCTCTCTCTCTCTCTCTCTCTCTCTCTCTCTCTCTCTCTCTCTCTCTCTCTCTCTCTCTCTCTCTCTCTCTCTCTCTCTCTCTCTCTCTCTCTCTCTCTCTCTCTCCCTCTCTCTCTCGCACACTTTCGCTCTTCCTCTCGCTCTCGTAAAAAGCAGCGCAAAAGGTTGTTTTAAATTACTTTCAAATAAATTATATAGAGGGCTTTTTATAAAAAATATTTAATTTATTTTAAATAGTAAAAATTTTTAAATTAGTAAAAACATAATGACATGACTAAATTTATTTACACTTTTTTTCGCAAGTCATACATTCACATTCATTTTCTGCAAAGTATTCTAATCCATAGGAGCAGGTTATTTCTTCTCCAGGTTGGATGTCACGGATCGTTTTTAAACCAACTTCATTAGTTATTTTCATAGAATAATATTCTGCATTTGGGTTGCAATCGTGATTGACAAAAGATCCCGGTCCGAGCCATAATGTTTTACTTTTGTTAAAATTAGACGCAAGGGAGAAATCCAAATGATTTTTAGTTAAATATTGATCTTCTTTTTTATTTATTTTAACTTGATAGCAGTTTAAATAATCTATCACTGTTTTCTTGGGCCAAAATTTTGTTGCTTTGATCATAGCTCCCTGATTGTCTTCCTTGGAATACCTTCAGACAAATAATTTTCAAACTTAATTTTAGGCATTTGTGTAGGTTAAAAAGTGATATTTATAGGTATACACACATATATATAAATATATTTATGTATATACGTACATACATCGATACTTATGCGGACATCTTTTTTAGCGCGTCTATAACGGTAACAGTTAATGTCTTGGAATCGTTTCACCGTTAGTGTAAACGATAACCGAATGTAGCATCCTACAGTATCTAAATTGGATCATCCCCTTTCGGTTTAACCCAAATGCCCAATTTAAATCGGTGGATTTGACCCACACAATAAACGAAATAAAGTTATTTTGCGTGAGGTGGGTTGTTTTGTTCATGAAAAGAAATGTGGATTTATGCGGATGTCCGCCAAAGTCTGCATAAGTATTGATACATGAAAGATTTTGTTCGCATTATATTAATGTACCCTTGCATTAATGATATATCATACAGAAGAAAAAAGAACATGCTTTATTTGACAACTCATTTCTTTTATAATTGAACCTGTATAAATATAACCTCTTATATTTTATTTATAAAACTAAGAAAATAAACGATGGGATCAGAGTAATAGTATCTATGTTGACAAAATAAAAAAAAATAAAAATCCCATCAGTAACGTGAACTATAATTCCCCGAGGAACAAAATAAATTTCGATTTGTCAGAATACGATAGAAAATAAAAAACGATTACGATGCTAATTGCAAAACTTTACCACTTTCTTTAGATGCACAGAAAAAGATCTATTCTTTTCTCATAATATAAGAAAAAAATCCATATGATTACAACATACCTATAACATGGTTGTATCGCAACCCCATTTTCTGATGGCAATATATTTAGATAAAAATAATTAATTTTTTCAATTTCTTATATGAGATATCAGAATCTGTAGGTAAATGTTTTTCAATAATTTTTATCAGATCCTGAGCTGTGATAGTCACATCTTGAGTTTTATTGAGAAAACAATCAATGCAATTATAGACTTTAATCCTGAAATCTGCATCTTTTTTTAATGGTTCTAAAATTTTCTGTGTTACTTTGTGCGTTTTAAAACTAAATGCATATAGGTCTAAAACAACAAATGTAGCAACAGCATCGGCAGTACAAAGTTCTATCGTTCAAGAAGTGAGGCATGTTTCATCGCTATAAAGAAAATATACAAAATTATAAATTAAGAATTCTTAATTAAATAGAGATGAATAAGTTATTGAATGAATCATTGATTGTAATAGTTACGTTTCCCTTTATATTTACAATGTAAACTTACATTTCACTACATTCTGATAACTGTCCTGATTGCGGTGTTAACATAAATGGTTGTGGAAAATCATTGTTGTTTCTATGATTTTTAAATCAGTGAGTATACTTGGAAATTCAGGGTACCTGAAAACTCACCTAAGACCATAAGAGATTTTCAGAAAACTTTTATTTAACAGAATTAAAATAATTCGCGAAAAATTGTTATTAAAAGGAAGAAAATTATAAAAAATACGTAATAAAACAAAAAAGGTTAAAAATTGAACATAATATTATAATTTTTTACATTTCCTAACATTTCCTTACATTTTATTACATATGATATAAAAAGTTAGTACAAGTCGATAAGATTAGTGAATCTAAATATGATTTTTTATATTATATAAATAACTCTATCCATTTTAATTGTAATTTTTTAAATACGGTAATATCAACTTACATTGACCTTTATCAAATACCATCGAGTTTTATAAAACAAAAAATGCAATTAAAGTTCTTGAATGGTAAATTTTATCGACCTCTATTTACTTTTAGATGGATACATATGATATAATTATATAATGACAACAGTTCGCATTCAATGGATTCAACTTTATATAGCAGCAGTGTTAAAAATGATCCACGTAATAACCAATGTTCACAAAAAGGAAAATACTCCCGCTTTGTCTTACCTCCAAGCAGTCAGATAGTGAGCCTTAGCGAAAAAAATCACTCACTTTATCAAGTAACATTTTGGCGCTATTTATCACTTAAAAAATCACTCATAGAATTTTGCACTTAACGTAAATAATAGAAATTAATATTATATAACAAAAGCATTATAGAACAATTTTTTTACTATAAATATAAATAGTATATCCTGTGCCAAGGGCGTAGAGTGACCTTTTTTAGGCTGAGTGTCGAATTTGCAATACGAGCTAAAAATCCCACTTATCCCTCGGTTCACAACATATTTATTGTAACGTGTGTACGTTTTTCGCGTTTCTTCGTACATGTTAAGCAGTGCTGGCATGACTTTTTTATACGGAAACCACGTGCTTGTTCGAATATTATAGAAAGATAAATTTAATTTTAAATATTATTGAAGAGAATTTCTTCAAATTGAATCTATCCCTCGGCGCTTTTTCAAGAGATAATTGTTGATTGTATTTTTGCTAGCGAGCTGATGAGAGCAACATCTCTGTTCCTCTCCTCCCGCCTCAGGTAGGGAAGAGAAAAAAACTCGATAAATATGTATATTGACGAAGCTTTGTAATTCTCTTCTGAAGATGGCGGCATTGACCGCTGAAATGTCAATTGGAAATGAAAAAATTGTCTAATCGTTTTTCATACCTCTCCTACACACAAACAGCCTCGGAAAGATCGATACAGGCAACAATCGTCTTTTAAATTTAATTTTATTGTAAATAAATAATTTATTTAATTCATTGAAACCAAAGTTTTTGAAAAGCGGAATTTTGGTTCTAGGAGACTAAAATTCTATTAAATTTACCTATTAAGCGGTTTATAAAATGTTATTTACTAGCTAATACTTTTTTAGTTACTTGAGTTATTGGATAAAGGTTACTTGAAAAAGATTACAAATTTTTTGATGATTATCACCTCATTATGACCTGGTAGACCGAAATAACTATACACAATAAATTTAATGTTATTCTATTCATTTTCATATAAATAACCTACTTCGCTGAGGATTCAGGTACAAGTCAAGAAAAATTTTATATATATATATATATATATTGTTTAATGTTCTTACAATTTTTGGTAAATCAACTTTTCTATAATGCTTTTTATTTATTTATTTATTTATTTTATTGACCATATACATATGCTTATCAAAAGCATCCTATAGAGACAAACTTAGTTGCCTGTACATAGGTATGGTACAGATAATCTTAGAATCTAAAACTTAATCTAAAAAATAACAAAAAGATGATACAGCATCTTTTTGATAATCTTTTTAAGAAATTCCTGTGTAAGTTAAGTAACGATGCATACAATTTTCAAATAACGCTATCTATAATTTTCTCTTATAAACTTTTTTAGTCTTTTCTTAATTGCGATTTTGTTGCCTCTTAAAGTTTTAAGATCATTCGTTAAAGTGTTGTACACTTTTACAGCTACGAAATAGCTGTTTTTTCTGTTCACAGCTTTCTTATTTTTTGGTAATTGTATACTCTTATTCCTAGTATTGCTAGAACTTATGCTATATTTTTCTCTTAAACTATGGTAATGATATGTAATAGCTTCCAATTGGAAAAGTTGCCTTACAGTAAGAGGAGGGTCTTGTATTTGAAACTGATCCCTGTTTATAATTTTTAATAGTTTCTTCTGTATTCCTTGTATCAAATTTAAACAATTATTGTACGCTCCTCCCCAGGCTATTATGCCGTAGTTAGTTAAACTTTGGAAAAAAGCATAATACATCATCATTAATGTTTTGTTATCCATTCTTTTTTTTATTTCCGCAAAAATAAAAATTAAATATTTTGTTTTTTTTACTATATAATCAACATGTTTATCCCATTTCATGTTATAATCAAAAATTAATCCCAAATATTTATGGCTTTCTACTCTTTCTATTTTAGTATTTCCTATCTCTATATTTAGAATGTCCGGGACACTATCACAGTAGCAGCCATAGGCAATATAAACCGTTTTTTTAACATTTAGAGATAATTTATTTACAGTAAGCCACTTTGCTACATCGCTAAGATATTTGTTCATTTTGTCCTGGGCAGAAGACCACATGCTATCACTAGCAATGATAACAGTGTCATCGGCATAAGACACAATTGTATCATTCTGCATATCCCTCAGTAGGTCGTTAACATAAAGTATGAAAAATAATGGTCCTAATATGGTCCCTTGCGGGACACCAATAGTTATATCTTTATATTCACTTTTACAGTCTTGGATTTTAACACATTGTTTTCTACATGAGAGATAGCTATTTATTAAGTCAAAAGCACTACCTCTTATTCCATACCTATCTAATTTATCTAAAAGTTTCTTGTGATCTACTGTGTCAAAAGCTTTTGCTAAGTCCAAGAATGTAGTTATTATCGGAGTACTTTTGTCTATATTATTAAATATAATGTTTGAGATGTAATTTAAAGCATCCGTAGTTCCTCTATTTTTAACAAAGCCAAATTGTTTATCAGATATAATATTACATTCCGTTAGGAAATTAAACAATCTATTATATAATATTTTTTCAAAGATCTTGGCTATATTTGATATCAGCGATATCGGCCTGTAATTTGATACACAGGAACTATCACCAGCCTTGTATATAGGAACTATGTCCGCTTGTTTTAAAGCGTTTGGCCACGTGGCTTGTTGTATACACACATTAAAAATATGTGTCAATGGTTCCGCAATATAATTTGCAATTGTCTTAATTGTTTTAGCATTAATATTATCAACACCTCCAGTTTTATTTTTCAGCGAATTAATAGTTTTCATAATCTCAAAATTGTTAGTAGGGTAGATGAAAATTGATTTATTATTTTTATCTGGGGGTTTTAGTTCTGTATCTAAATTTTGAATCTTATTACTTAAATCAATACCTATTTTACAAAAATAATTATTCATGTGATTAGCTATAGTATATTTGTCTTCAACCTTTTGACCATTTACGATTAGGTAATCAAGTGACTTGTTTTTTTGAGATTTTTTGCCAATCTTTGTGTTGATAATACTCCACAACTGTCTTGGATTGCCAATATTTTTTTTTATTTCACTATTCTCAAATTTGTATTTCGCATCTTTTATAACTTTATTCAAAATTTTTTCGTAATTTTTGTATTCATTTTTTAAAACTAAGTTAGTTGGGTTCATTTTCCATAGATTATACATATTCTCTTTAGTACCGCATGACACTTGGATAGCTTTAGTTATCCAGTTTTTTCTCGGCAGTGTACCTTTATTTTTTCTATTGTTTTTTTGCAACATGTAGCATTTTCAAGACAGTTATGTGACATCTGTATCATAATATCCACTGCTTCATTGGGATCTTGTTTGGTCAGCAATGATTGCCAATCCAGTTTTTCAGCATACTTTTTTAGTTTCCTGTAATTTATGTATTTGTTATCCTTTTCGCCATCTTTCTGTAGTGTGTTCTCATTAACACTTATGACTAATGGATAGTGATCGTTAAACGGATTATTCAATTTAAAAGAATCAATATTGATGGTTTTAGTTTTAGCGAAACAGTTGTCAATGCACGTGCCATTTTCATTATTTACGGAGGGTCGTGTAATTCCTCTAAAGTATGGTATATATTCAAGTTCTAGATAATTCATTAAAAATTCCTGACTAATTAATTTTTCACTCATTTCATTATTTACCATATTATTTTCTAATATATCTATATTAAAATCTCCAAAAATGCAGTGGTTATTAATATTTCTATTTTTTGCTAAAAACTTTTTGACACTATTTACAAATTCAGATTTTGGTATATCATGGCACCTATATATGGCAGATATTCTTATTGCCTCTCCGGACATAAGTTTAATGTCAGTACTTACAACACTCAATCTATCAACAACATCTATTCTAGTATTATAATAAATATTTTTTTTTATATATATCATGACGCCGTCCGCCTTATTTATATAACTTTCATTGTAACAACTTTCATAACCTTGCAGTTGATAGTATTGAGAATGTTGCAATTTCCAAGTTTCCGTACATACAATTATACATGGTTTTCTTACTAAACATTCAATGAACACTTCCAGCTTTTCAAAATTTGCATTCAAACTCCTTATATTCACACACAACATTACGTTCTTTTTTTTCATTATTACTTTATTAAGTTGTTTGATATCGTCTATTTCCAATTCAAACTTGCTTATCTCTTCAAAATTGATGTCTTGATCCATCACTATTGCTTCTTGCTTCTTAGTCTTGCTGCTATATTCACGTTGATTGATTGGAGTGACGTTGACGATATTCCAGAAGTTTTAGCCACGACACCTTTGTCCGATGTTCTCACTGCATTGCCGATATATCTTGGTAATGCAGGCTGCGTCGTATAATCGGCAAAGTCGATGAACTTTCTGATCTTAGATTGCAGAATTTTGCATTCGTGGCTATCTGTTGCCATATGTTCAACTCTGAAATTTGTTTTATATCGCTCATTGCTATAATCACAATTTGCACATTTTAATTTATTTACTTGACAATCTTTAGTTTTATGATCACCAGCACACCTTAGGCATATAGAATTATTTTTACATTTGCTGCCACTGTGTCCATACCTGCCACAATTAAAGCATGGTTTAATGTTACAGTAATCATACACTCTGCAGCTTTGATAACCTACAAATATTCTATTACTGTTCTCTCTGATGTGTTGGTATGTTTCGGCTGGCATTTCTAGAATCACTGTTTGCAGATTCGTTTTGTTATTCTTGTAGGAAGTCAGAACAACACATTTCTTTTTAAAATTTCCAAAGTTCCTTTCATTGATGTCATTTTCCATATTTTTATCATCCATATTTTCCAAATTGTTTATTCCTACAACTTTTACTTTAGGATTATTAACCTGTTCCTTATTGACATCACATAATTTTGACAGCTTACTTTGTAGTAATTTATGAGCTTTGCCTACACTTTCCTCATTTAAACAGTTTATAATTATTTCATCTTTTTTCTTGACTACTTTTTTAGTTTGAATTGATTTATCTTTTATCAAGTAGTGCGATACCAATTGATTTATATCGTCAATGGTTTCCTCTTCAGATTTATTATTTATTATAATACTAGGTATACGTTTAGGCTTACTATTATTTTTATTATTTGAGATAACATCAGCAAACGTTTTACTTTTAACCATTGGCAGTTCATTTCTTTCTTTGTCTAGTAATTGTTTCAATAAATCATTTTTTTCTTTTAATTCTTTATTCAATTCTCTCAGTAAAGCATTTTCACGTTTGATGTTGTCTCCTATTAGTTCTTGCTCACCTTCGTTAAGTAGATTATTATCGAATTCTTCTAGTATTTGCTTTCTTATTTTTTGTTTTTCAAAGGCCTTGACTCTTGCGATTATGAGCCTCGCATCATTACTTAGCGTTTTTGTATTATCTTTTGAGGTTAGGTCGAGTTCCTCATGTTCAGGACAGATTCCTAGCGCTGCACTTAATCTTATGGCTTTTTCTATTTTTTCAAAATCACTAGTTTGATACACCTTATCACACACTATACACACCACTGACTTAACTTTTTGTTTATAATTAATTTTAATCACATTTTCCTTTAGACTACGCTGCGAGCCACTGCTTGCCGCGGCCATCATGCCGAATGATGGCCGCGGCAATTTTTTTTTTGTTCTGCAATATTAATTTCTGTTATTTACGTTGAATATAAAAATTCGATGAGTGATTTATCAAGTGATAAATGCATGACGCCAAATCGTCACGGGATAAATCACTTGATAAATTGTGTGATTCTTTTGCCAGGGTGATACAGTCCGTAATCCCCTCTGAATTAGAGACAAAAAATCCACACTTACTGCTAATTACTATACTGTATCTAATTTGCAATTTAGGGCTCCACGAGAGCACGCTATTACTAGCTCTGTACTGTAAGTAATACCTAAATCACGTGAACTTTCGAGGCAGGCACAAAGCTAAAAAAGTGGTAAGTATGAACGTTTTATAAGTGTTATTGGTTTTAAATAGGTTAGTGTAGAAAAGTATTGTATATTTATCAAGGACTAATTATATTCGCAGTATTTTGGAACTCCTCTCAATATAAGGCTTATAAAAGATGTAAAGCTACGTTTTCCTGCTAAAAAAAATCACGTCAGTACTCTTGATGTACTCACGTGAGTAATCACATGAGTGTATCGATCAATTACTCACGTGAGTATATAATCATATGGCTACTCACGCTAGTCTTCATGCTAGTATTCACGTGAGTATTCATGTGAGTACTCGCATGATTACTTACATAATTACTTAAGTGATTAACTAAAAAAATTATTTTTCTAAGATTCTTAAAAACGTAAAATTTAGGGGTGGGGTGCCACGTTTTTGCGTTATCATTCGGATGGTAACACCTAAAAAGAGCACCTCAACTTGCAATTTTACGTTTTCAGAATTTCTTTTAGACGTATAATTTACTCTTGTGAGTACTCGCGTGAGTACTAACGTGATTATAACCACATGATTATAAAATCACGAGAGCACTCACGTGAGCAATTGATCGATATTGGCTCCGTGCATCGGTTGGTTAAGAGCGCCCTCCTGGGGCTTTATTGAGGGGGCGATATATCGAACAAAATTTCACCCATGTGATTTCGTCAGCAAGCGAGCGAGAGATTTTGCGGTTGGCAAAACTGATTGGAGAGTAAACTGCCAAACTGGTGTAGCATCTAAAGTTTACGCGCCAAATTCAAAATGAAAAAAAATATATATATTTTTAATTGGCATAATCAATTGTTTTATTTTTTCATTTATTTATAAAAAGGGGATTAATCGAAGGGGTGAGAATTGTTTTATATATGAATGTTTATTGATGAATTACATGCGTTACATAAACTTTAAATTAAATAAAAAAAACCTTTTTTTGGCTCATAAATAATACTGTGCAAGGCACGTATTAAAAGACATCGTCTTTTGCAAAGCACATTAAATACTTAAAAATAATCTTTTTGCAGAAATCATCTAAATAATAATATAAATAAATAAATTTGTATACGTAAGTACAACTTAAGCGCATCAAATCGTACGTAATAATTAACATTTTTTAAAATACGTACGATACGTATCGTACGTAATATTTTAACAACATTTGTTGATAATATAGTCACTACAGTTACTAACGATATCCACAAATGTGTGACTAATTATTTAAAATAAATGTTTTTCATAAGTCTTCCGCGTAGTCCAAAGAGATACATATTTTGAAGATTTTCCTGTGAGTAATTTGATCATTTGGATGCTGAGATATTCCGTGACAAGCGAACAACAAGGTACAAAATGAGTATATATAATTACATGAATATTGGTGAGTGATTTTAGTAGTTATACATATGAATTTTTTTTTAAACTTAAAAGTTATTTTAAGTTATACTGAAAGAAACAAATTTTAGTCATACTTATATTTTATTGTTTTTTACAGGATTTAACCCATGCTTCACCCAGGCCTTCACTCGCTTTTTTTGTTTTCTTTGTCAGATTTATTATATTTAGACTTTTTTAGTTCTATGAGCTGTTTTAGTAAATTGTTTCCATCTATTTCTACTTGCTTTAGTTCTTGAAGCGATTGATGTAAAGTCTTAAGGTTGCTGTTGCCTTCGTTCATAATATTTAATGCCAATGCAGTGCGAGCTTCAATTTTGCCTAAAAGTTAAATAGACGTTTAATAATAAAATACTCATTGCCGATCACATAATATATAGTGAATAATAACATAACGTACTTGGTTTTGCTTTGTACATTGTCGCATACTGTTTAAAAGCCTCCGCATATTTAGTGTGTGATGTCTCCAATGTTATTTCTTGGTCGTCACAAATTCCTACTACTTTGTTCTGCGACTGTGATAAGCGTTGTGTAAGATTCACTTTGACCGTAGGAGTACCTATAAGTATTTAAAGGCAACAATAATAATAAATTGCACTATGTAATGTAATCGGTCTGCCTATAGTGGAGGCATTGCGTACGCAAAACGGCACGAAATGATCACGTACGCGAGTTAAAATTATCCGATAAGCAAAAAGCTTCAAAAAAATTTTCCAGAGCTTTTTTTATGAGAATACTTAGTGTACCGTATCGTGTACGATGATGTCTGACCAAACGTAAAGGTTTAAATTTATTTTGTCTTATAAAGATATAAATTATTTACCTTTGATACATGGTTCTGTAGAATTTACCGAGGAATTTACTTTTACTGATAATTTATCAGTAATTGACTGCGAACTTAATGCATTTACAGCGGGTGTTGATAGTACTTCAGATTTAACAGAAGAAACCAGGTTGCGTTTGCCTTTACCTGTATATGTACATGGTAAATAATGTAAATAATTTATTTTTATTACATACTTTTTTTAGAAAAATAAAAATAAAATGATTTACCTTTGATAGATAGTTCTACAGGATTTACTTCTGCTGATGTTTCGCCATCAGTTTTCTGTGAGCACGATGCATTTGCAACAGGGGTTGATGATGGTGCAGATTTAATAAAAGTCGATGGAGCCACCAGTTTACGTTTGGCTTTACCTGTAAGTATTAATTTAATAAATGAGTTTTAGAAGCATATATATACTTTACATTTAAAACGTGTACAAAAAAAATAAGTTATACGTAAAGATTGTATATTTTTTTTGCAATTACCAATGAATGTAATAAATTAACTTACGTGTTGATTGTCACTAGCAACTTGTACTGATGCTTTGCCATGAATCTGCAAACTGCTTGTACTTGTAGATACTGCTGATTGTGCAACGGACTCAGTCGAATTGGACGTACGCATAAGCTTACGTTTAAGAGTACCTGTAACCATTATTTAAGCCAATGTAAAAATTAATTTACCAAAATTTGAAATTAACATACCTTTTGAATTACCGCTATTAACTTGTACTAGAGGGGCTTTGTCTTTAGAAAACCCATCTTCCTCAATTACTTCTAATCCAAATCCATGCTTGGTTCCAACTATCTCAAGTACCTTTTCGTACTTGGGATTGATTTTGAATTCTGTCTCCGTACGATTACCTGTCTTCTCATTCCATTTGACTTTCTTAGCATGATACTTTTTTGCTTGTCTTCTCATATACTTCCAACACTGAAAGAAAAGTACAAAAAAAATAATTTAAATTACTAATAAAATATAAAATTTGGTATGAATTGTTAGATACTTACGTCTAATACTTAAGCCTGTGTTTTAGCTGGCCCGTTTTTGCACACAAGTTCAGTGAGTTCTTCTGAAAGTTTCTGTTTGGTGTATGCTGGATTACAACCCATAGCAGTATTTGCTGCAAATAGTGGGTGAGCCTTCATGTAAGTTAGTATCTCATCAGTCTGTTTTGTAGTCATATTCGGATTCCTTTAAAATATCAAAACAATTACATTTACTCTATTGTGATAACGTATATATTAGAAAATTATTGTAGGAAAACTATTTTAGATTTGATTTCGTTTAGAAAAAAGAGCCGTATTGCCCGCGTCGCGTGAACAGGTCGCTTCCGAGAAAAGCTATCAGTTTCCCTGCGCTAAAGCGTTGAGTGTGAGGAACGTTCTTCTCTCTCTCTCTCTCTCTCTCTCTCTCTCTTTCTCGTCTATTTCTTAATTAAAATCGGCGATTCGTAGAATACGGCGCCCGAGCGCAAGCGAGTTTTCGATAAGGAGCGTCTGTGTACACATATAAAGTTTACTTACTTTTCTTTGTCATTCACCTCAGAAGGTCCTGCTTTTTCGTCCATTTTTCTTTTTGTTTTTGTTAGTATTGGAAATGGGTATTAATTCAATGACAAAACTGCATTTACTCCAAATAATATTACTCTCATTTATTGAACACGTATAACGAAGGTTCACGTCTGATTAGTACGCCTGCTCTCTCTAGAAGCTCATGTGAGACTAAAATACTTGACAAAGGGCATAGAGGCCTACGACGCTTACGCACATATATATACTATACTTTCTTTCTATACTCAAATTCCAGATAAGAGCTCTGGACCTATATAAGCAAGTCGAGTCATTTTTGTATAGCATGACATGGAGTCAAACTGCCTATGCAGTTGACTATATTTTAATAGCGATATTCCAACAGTTAGAAAAACAAATATTAATAAAAAATACAGGCCACAATTATACAATTTTATCACTCGCTAACCTCTTGTTGGATAGTAAACAATACGTGCACGCAAATTGCACCAGAGTCAAGCGACAATAGACCGGGCAATAACAACCCGAGCCCGTGAGTTGCCGATCATGGAATGATCGATTACGAATGAATCCGCTGGGGGCGCCGCGCAGCTCTCGTTTAACATAATGTATAGCGCGCTGCGAAAAACCCACGTGCAAGCTGAGTGAGAGTGGGGAGAACTATGTGGTGTGTATTTGGATTTGCTATAGTCCGACAAAAATAACCACTGACTTTTCGCGCCAAAGCAGTGTTACGCCATCGATTACTGTGCAAACGCTGTATTCTTCGTTGCGTCGTCGAAGCATGCGTCCGAACCTCTTTTCTACTTTTTTGTACAGACCATCGTTGAAGGCAGCGGACGTATTTTATTCATTCGGCCTTTTGTCTCTGTAAACGGTAGAGTCTTTATTACGTTAGTTAATTGTGGAATAATTTTTGTGCAAGATGGGAAATGTAAATACTTTTTAATTGTTTATTTAATATATAATATCGCGATTGAAGGTTATAATCGACTAAATAGAGTAAGTGGTATGCGCGTGTGAGTGACGAATGTACGAATGAATATATGATATTAATTTGAGTGAATCTAGGGGGTATGTATACAGCGTACGTGAAAGTCGGAAAATTCGTCGCATGAGCGAACGCTCGAAAATTCTTTTACCGTCCGCTCACCTTTGTGCGCATTAGTAATTTCGTGTACGCTAACTGATTTCTTATACGCTATAAGATTTTCGCATACGCTACTGATATTCGTGTACGGTTGGTGTTATCTAAAATTATTCTGGTTTTTTGAATGGAAGAAATTCTGCTATATGGTGCGGTGCTCAGATGTCTTACACTATAAATGTGGTACTTACTCGCACACAGAGTTTTTTTTTATTATTGTCATGTAATTATTCCTTAGAGTTCAACAGTTATATTATTTTATTTTTTGCAGGTAGCTCCAATAGTTATGCAAATCATTGATGACGATGACCTTGATGAGAGAATGCAGTTAAGATTAGTCAAACGTCAATTAAGAGATGAGAGTAATCCATTCGACATTGGAGAAGAGCAGTTCTGTAAACATTACAGAATGGTACAGTGGGTCATGATGGATCTCATTGATAGACTTATACCATTTCTGCCCTACCACCAACATGGTGTCCCTCCACACCTTCAAGTATTGGCGACAGTGCGTTTTATGGCTGAAGGAAGCTACCAAAAGGGGCTGGGACAAGATTTCAATCATCCCATGTGTCAGAGTAGTATTTCTAAGTACTTGCATATTGTAATCCCAGCAATAATTAGATTATCCGAGCAATTCATTAGGTTTCCAACCACTGAGGAGGAAAGACAAATTCTTTCGGATAGGTAAGTACAAATTTATTAATTTATTTATGAAATATGTTGTAATAAATTTCAAAGTTAATTTTTTGTATTTTTAAAGTTTTGAGCAACATTTGGGATTTCCAGGAGTCATTTCACTTATTGATTGTACCCTTATTGGCGTACACAAGCCTTCTGAACACGAAGAGGCATTTTTAGATCATCACCAGAATCATTCGATGAATGTGCAAGTGGTAAATATTTTTTATGTTAATAATAGTAGTAATAACATTTGTCGATAAACACTTCAATTTTTACTTATGATGGTTCTCTTCCATAGCTGTGCGACCTGCATTATAATATTCAAAACTTACGAATATGCAACGGATCTACTCACGATGCTTTCGTATGGAGGAATAGCGAAGCCAGAGCTGAAATGATTACTCTACGCCAAGAAGCAGATAACGTGGCAGGCCGGCGTTACTTCATAATTGGTAATATTTGAATTTTTAATTTATAATTTTTCATTAACCTTATAATATATACGTCATGATATATGTATAATTATTGTACATTTTTACAGATGACTCTGGTTACACAAAATCACCATACATTATACCCCAATAAATGAAGCACCGCCAGCTTCTCCAGAATTCGAATATTCTCAAGTAATTAGACGTACGCGATGCCGTGTAGAACAATTGTTCGGAATCTGGAAGGAGGTGATACGTTGCTTAAATGGAGAGCACATCCTCCACTACGGACCAGAATTCGCGGCTCAGATCGTCCGCGCAGGGGCTGTTCTCTACAATTTCTTAAGGCATCATGGGTATAAATAAATTAATATAAATCTTTTTTCGCTGCATAATTTGTATAAATAAAAAATTGTCAATTTGTTTTTGTCTTATATTGCAGAATGCCCATGCCTGTAGCTCCTCGGATTAATGAGCACAGACGAGTTAATCCAGTATTTGTCGACGACGATTACGTCCAAGGCGTTGCCATTAGACAAGAGATCATCGACGAATATTTCAGACGAGGTCAACGTGGGGTTTAAATGAACACAGTGTTTTTCTGTTCGGTCATTCTTTATTATTCTTATCAAATCTACATAATCTGAGTTTATTATTTTTTTTTTTTAATCAAGGGGTGAAGCATGGGTTAAATCCTGTAAAAAACAATAAAATATAAGTATGACTAAAATTTGTTTCTTTCAGTATAACTTAAAATAACTTTTAAGTTTAAAAAAAAATTCATATGTATAACTACTAAAATCACTCACCAATATTCATGTAATTATATATACTCATTTTGTACCTTGTTGTTCGCTTGTCACGGAATATCTCAGCATCCAAATGATCAAATTACTCACAGGAAAATCTTCAAAATATGTATCTCTTTGGACTACGCGGAAGACTTATGAAAAACATTTATTTTAAATAATTAGTCACACATTTGTGGATATCGTTAGTAACTGTAGTGACTATATTATCAACAAATGTTGTTAATTATTACGTACGATACGTATCGTACGTATTTTAAAAAATGTTAATTATTACGTACGATTTGATGCGCTTAAGTTGTACTTACGTATACAAATTTATTTATTTATATTATTATTTAGATGATTTCTGCAAAAAGATTATTTTTAAGTATTTAATGTGCTTTGCAAAAGACGATGTCTTTTAATACGTGCCTTGCACAGTATTATTTATGAGCCAAAAAAAGGTTTTTTTTATTTAATTTAAAGTTTATGTAACGCATGTAATTCATCAATAAACATTCATATATAAAACAATTCTCACTCCTTCGATTAATCCCCTTTTTATAAATAAATGAAAAAATAAAACAATTGATTATGCCAATGAAAAATATATATATTTTTTTTCATTTTGAATTTGGCGCGTAAACTTTAGATGCTACACCAGTTTGGCAGTTTACTCTCCAATCATTTTTGCCAACCGCAAAATCTCTCGCTCGCTTGCTGACGAAATCACATGGGTGAAATTTTGTTCGATATATCGCCCCCTCAATAAAGCCCCTGCGTCTGTCATACGACGTATCCGGGCGTTTCGTCGAAAATTTTTGGTCGAAAGGCAGTTTGTCGACTACTTTTGGTCAAACGGACGTTTGGTCGACTAGACTGTTGGTCGATTGGACTTTTGGTCGAATAGACTTTTGGTCGAATGGACGTTTGGTCGACCCAATAATAAATAAAACCCAATTAATAATACAACAATAACTTGTTGACTCACTTGGGGTAAAGGTGTTGAGGGTACGCTTCGCGCACCCTCGAACACCTTTAACCCAATTGAGTCAACCAATCTAGTCACAGTCCGCGACAAAAACAGTCCAAGGTGGGTGTTGGGGTAGTTTGGTTATTTTATATGCACTTTAAGGCAGTTCCCTATAAATCAGCTATCTGTCAACAGGTTAACCTTCGAAGTAAATGTAAATTATAATAATTTTTATGAAAACTAAATTTTTTAGCATTAGTCGACAAAACGTCCGATCCACCAAATGTTCACTCGACCAAATGTATATTCGACCAAAAGTCCATTCGACAAAACGTCCGTTCGACCAACCGTCCGATATCACGCGATAATCACATGATTATCGCGTGATATTTTTAACCGATATATCAGGCGATTATCATGCAATAATCACGTAATTATCGCAAGATTTAAAATAAAATTCTAAAATATTATTAAAAATACTAAAACCGGTATCTATAATTTAGAAAAATTGACAGCTCCTAATAAATAAGGATTAAATTGAAAAAAATATTGAAAAGCATTTCTCCGATCGAGGTTTGAACCCAGGACCTCAGCGTGACAATCCATTGCGTTACCCACTGATCCATTTGTTTTTCTATACGTATAATGTGTTAAAGTAATTCATTTATGTACACATTAATTTTTATTTTATATTGTTTCTAGTTGAAATAAATTTTCTATTTGAAACGAAAATAAATAATAACAAATAATTTATTGTTATTTAACTAATAATTAGTTTGTTGTAATAATATCAACCAATCTCATGACTTGAATATTTATAATTTTTTAATTAATCATACAGCTAATTATTATTTTCTAACAATAAACTTTGTTTTTATTATTTTCGTTACAAATAAAAAATTTATTGGTATTTAAACGAATGTAAAGATAATAATGAATATCTACATATATGAATCGTCTTTTTACACTATGCGTACAAGAAAGCAAATAGCTCAGTGGGTAACGCAATGGATTGTCACGCTGAGGTCCTGGGTTCAAACCTCGCAAGCCAGTTAAACAACCAAATTTCATCACACCCAAAATCTGTGTTGGGGTAGTTGGGTTAGTATTAAATACATATTAGTTTAATAATCGATTAAGGGATGATTTATGAGTTCAATAATTAATTAAGAGATCTTTTATATAAAAAATAATAGCGACAGCGCATTCCGCGTACTTGTATTTACATGTCATAGTTTTAGCGTGCGCTAAAAAACGGTAGCCTACGCATAAAAACTGTAGGGTATACGCAAAAATTTTCTAGAAAAATTGCTGTTGTTTTTTGCGTACGCAAAAATTTTCTCGCGTATGCTTGATTTTATTTCCCTATTGCAAAATCTCACGTGGGTTCTCAGGTAAGATCTCACGCCAAAAGTTCATTTGAATTAGGAGGGCATAGTTAGTGTTTTTGCGTGTCGTTAAATAAATTCAACTAGACGTCGTGTTGTTAGTACTGATGTTGTTTATTGAATGTAACAGATTATAAATGAGGATGAATAAGAGCTAGTGAACAACTATTTTAACTTTGTTAATACAGAGATGTCGGTGACGCGAATAAAAATTACGTGAGACTAACAGACCCGAAACGCGCCAGTACAATTATCGGCTCGGTACTCGTTCGGATCTTTTTCGCTTGGTTGCACGAATAGTTCTGATTTCTGCTGTATCTCTCAGGAATCAAGTTAACTTGGGAGAACAGCACCTCCCTCTGGTGGAGGGTATTTTCTCTCCTTCTACCAAAAAATTGGCGTGGCCAATTTTTGTAAGGAGATATTCTATTGGTTGAAATCCCCTCCCGTCGGTCAAGGCGGAGCCTCCAGCGAGGGTCAGGTTTATGGCCCTAGCGGCGGACAAGCCCAAATGGGTCTGGCGCTGAGCACCAGAGCTCTACCGGGGACGGGATTATCGACCCCCGATCGGCACCTAATGTTTTTTACCTGCACTCTAAACCCCAAAGTGTAAAATGTGACGCTAGAAGGTGTAAAATATTGAAACTACACCTTTAAAATGTGTTAAATAAGTACTTTACACTTTTTAAAAGTTCAAACCTAAAAATTACACTTCTCTAAAGTGTAAACTATAATAATGACACTTTTCTAAAGCGCAGAATATAAAAATTACACTTTACAAAAAGTGTAAAATACCAACCGCTTACTTGAAAAGTGTAAATAATAACATATATACATTTTATAAAGTGTAAATCGTAACTTTGGCACTTTGGCTAAAGGATTAATCAAAAAATTAGACTTTTAAAAAGTGTAAAATTTTAACCGCTTATTTTAGAAGTGTCAAACATAATTTTTACACTTTATCTAAAGGATAAATCAAAAACATTACACTTTTAAAAAGTGTACATTTTAACCGTTCTTTTTAAAAGTGTTAAACATAACTTTTACTTTTTAAAAAAAGTCTAAACTAGTAGAATTGCACTTTCCAAAAGTTTAAATCGTTGATTATTAATTGTAAAAGTTTAAATTTAGACTTTATATTGTATTGGCACTGCTAAAAATGATTAATACATACATTCTTATAAAATTAAGTAATATAAGTATATAAAAGTTTCATTTATAAAGATATATTATATATGTTATATATTAAAGGACCTAACCACCTTAAATTTTATAGAATTGAAAAATCGGATTTTGTTTTTATAAATAACATATATTGTTTAAATAATCAATTTAACATTGACATTAGCTCAGAATTACTGAAAATAATATTAAACTATTTTCATATATGCCATATATCAGGAACAACATGTCTTCGAAGACCAAAATCTATGATTTTCATTTTTTCACTGTCCGCAGGCTTACTTCAGTTCTGGGCTTCGAAGAGCATCAAAACTGTACAGATATGCTTATTATAGGTGTACTTATGACATGAGCGTGGGGATTTAAAAAAAACTTTAATTTAAAAAAGTTATTAACAATTTAACTAAAAATTAGGACATATTTTTAATTTTTAAACAAAATTTTCGGTCAAATTGTTAATAACTTTTTTTTAAATCCCTACGCTCATGTCATAAGTACACCTTTTACAATTAATAATCGACGATTTAAACTTTTGGAAAGTGCAATTCTACTAGTTTAGACTTTTTTTAAAAAGTAAAAGTTATGTTTAACACTTTTAAAAAGAACGGTTAGAATGTACACTTTTTAAAAGTGTAATGTTTTTGATTTATCCTTTAGATAAAGTGTAAAAATTATGTTTGACACTTCTAAAATAAGCGGTTAAAATTTTACACTTTTTAAAAGTGTAATTTTTGGATTAATCCTTTAGCCAAAGTGCCAAAGTTACGATTTACACTTTATAAAATGGGATTTTAGCAATCTACACTTTCTTGAAAGTGTATATGTTATTTTTTACACTTTTCAAGTAAGCGGTTGGTATTTTACACTTTTTGTAAAGTGTAATTTTTATATTCTGCGCTTTAGAAAGGTGTCATTATTATAGTTTACACTTTTAAAAAGTGTAAAGTACTTATTTAACACATTTTAAAGGTGTAGTTTTAATGTTTTTACACCTTCTAGCGTCACATTTTACACTTTGGGGTTTAGAGTGTGCGCGAGGTTACAACCGGAGGATAATGATTCTTTATTGTGCCGAGACGGGTTCCGGGTTTCCCCATTCTTTTACAGTTATTGGTCTGAGACGACGGCGGGGTTCTCCAGTTCTTTTATATTTATTGGTCCGCGCCGACGGCGGGGTTATCCAATCCTTGAGAGCTAAATTTGGACACGCTCACCCTAATGAATGCAGCGTAAAAATATATGAGTTTAAACAGTTAGTTATGGATCGAAAAACCTAATACGTCGGCTTTAAGGGTTGATTGACACGCCATATTGATGCTACGATCTGGATGATACATCGGAAAAAGGGGGTATTAAAGTTTGTTAGAGCTAATTTTACTATTTTAATAGTATATTACAATACAAGGCCAGAAAGTTGGATTTTCTGGCATGCGTGGCATATGTCCGAGGCGAAGCCGAGGACATTTTGCCACGCTCACCAGGGTATCCAACTTTCTGGACGTGTGTTGTATACTATTTTTTTTGCTCCCCTCCCCGAAAGTACGTCCAATAATTAATTAATTGATATTATTGGTTGCCAGTTGACGTTTACCATCGAATGTATATATCTATAGCTATCACTTTTATTTTCTGGTAGAGCGCTCGATGAGCTCTCTGCTGGCCGCCGCATAAAATGACGAGCATTGCTTGGCTTCTGCTAGCTTTTAATTTTGAATTTTTGCCCGCCCGACTTTTGCTGGTCGGGGCGGGCATCAAAAACGCATATAAAAGGATAATATGAAAAATCAGATTAAACACGAACTAAAAAAACTTCATTTCTATTTATATTTATATTAATGATTACATTTTACATTTTGACGATATATTATGCATAACTTTGGCATTTTAACTTGACATATTAAATCTTGTTATATATTTGTGAGCTAACACACAATGACGACAGGTATCTCTTAGTTCCTCGCACTGGGATGTTATTTAGAGGTTATATTCAAGAGCTGTTTACAGCACAGACGTATGCGGCGAATACAGAAATTAAACCGAAAGAGCGCGCTAGCATCGAGCTACCATGCAAAATAAGTCATGAGCACTATCTGAAAAGTTGCGGTTACTGAAGCGTATGGCTAATACGAAAGTACGTACTTTCGGGGAGGGGAGCAAGAAAATTTTTTTACAATGCTTTTTTACTTTGCATGATATTTTATATGACATTTTACATGATATCTCACGTAAGATCTCATGTGAAATCTCATGTAAAATTTTGTAATAGGATATTTCGATACAAGTGCGAAAAACTTGATTCTACATGAGTGTGAGGTTTGTCGCCCAAGCAAAGAGAGGGTGACAATCACACTCGTGTAGAATCAACATTCGTACGAGTATTGAACGTTATTTTCCGATACAGAGGGCGGAAAATGCGCTTCAAACGCACGCAGAGCGTGCGTAAAAGTGCATTTTACGCATATTGTATCAAAAAAAATTTTAAATTAACAAACTAGCTTAAATAGTATATTGTGTACCAAGCGCGTAAAGTGGGCTTTTTTTAGACCAAGTGTGGACTTTGCAGTAAGAGTCGAGGCGAACTAGCACGAGCCGAAGGCGAGTGCGTTAGCTAGCCGAAGATGAGCACTACAACTACACGAGGTCAAAAAACCCACTTAGCCCTTGGTACACACCATTTTTTTTGTGACTTATGCACGTATTTTCGCGTTTCTATAAGAAAAAAGTGAGTGTAGAAAATTTGCCAATTAATTGAGTAGCGGGCGCAAAAGTACTTTTGCGCCTGCTGCTGCATTTTTTCGCCCGCTGGTCGAAAAACGACTACTTTTGTCCCTAATTTTAAGTAAAAAAAAACGCGAAAATCGTGCATGTGTTACAAAAAAACGTTAATATCCCCATTTTCCGATGTATCACCCTATTGAAAAATCTCAGATGAGATCTCAGGTGAGATCTTAGGTGAGATCTCACGTGAGATCTCATGACAAAACCTCATCTGTAATTCTAGTCCGGAAGCTGCTAGATCCTTTTATTTAATAAAAAAAATGAGTCTTTGAATATGGGGCACTGCCTAGAAGGAAGTATTGCCCCCAAGATATGTCTAAAAAACTAGGTTTCGAAACATTTTAGACATTTTTTCGATTTTTTAAATTTTTTCACATGAGATCTTACCTGAGATGTCAGACGAAATCTCAAGTGAGATCTCAAATGAGAAAGTTTTATAAATCGAAAAAATGTCTAAAATGCTTCGAAATATAGTTTTTTAGACTTATCTGGGGGGTAATACTTCCTTCTAGGCAGTGCCCAATATTCAAAGACTCATTTTTTATTAATTAAAAAGATCTAACAGGTTCCGGACCAGAATCGCAGATGAGATTTTGTCATAAGATCTCGCGTGAGATCTCACCTGGGATTTTTCAATAGGGCATCCAGATCGTAGCACTAATATGGCATGTCAATCAACCCTTAAAGCCGACGTATTAGGTTTTTCGATCTATAACTAACCATGCCCTCCTAATTCAGATGATCTTTTCGAGTGAGATCTTACCTGAAAACCCACGTGAGATTTTACAGTAGGGAAACAAAATCAAGCATATTAGCATACGCGAGAAAATTTTTGCGTACGCAAAAAACAGCAGCAATTTTTGTGGAAAATTTTCGCGCACCCTATTCATTTATTCGATTCATCTAAAATAAATTTTTTAATAAAATAAAAATATTCAAAATGCACAATTATTTAGCGGGATGGCCAATTTAGGTGTTACTATCCGAATGGTAACACCTATGCTGGCCACCCCCAGCCTGCTAAAAATAGTCAATAGAAATAAATAAGATTTCTTAATGATTTTAATCGTAAATCTGAATCCCATTTTTTAGCATTAAATTATGATAAAATGCAATTAGATCAATTAAAGTTAATAGAACTCTATGTAAAAAATTACAATTAAAAAGAATATGCTCAGAATAATCTTTTTAATTCTAATTTTTTGCATAGACTTCTATTGTCTTTAATTGATCTTATTGCATTTTATCATAATTTAATGTTAAGAAATGGGATTCAGATTTACGATTAAAATCATTAAAATATCTTATTGACTTCTATCGACTATTTTTAGAAGGGCAGTGTTGGTTGTTGAGCTTCGAGGATTTATAGTGGCACTTAGACCGGGCATGTTTCGGCCTGCAAAGTTTGGAATTTTGAAATAAAAAAAAAAATATCTGATAGATCTTAATTAGCCCTTTCGATCTACGTTAATTAATTTATAAGCCCCTTTTTCGTTTTCCCAGGAAAAATCGAAATACGATTTTCCATTTTTATGCATTTCAAATACCCACATCTCTTGAAAAAATGGGTTTATTATACTCTACTAAGCTTAGAAAAATTTCCCTTCAGCTAATTTAATTTGCCCGCGTGTTAATTATTATAAATATTCGGTAATTTATATATAAAAAATAAAAAATCGCAATATTATTTCTAAGCCAATTATTTGCGCATTGCCCAAATAATTGGCTTACAACAAAAGCGTGCTGTACATGGTGCTGCATATAAGTACCTAATGCAAAGCATTTAAAATATAAAATTATTTATCTTAACAAAAAAATGAAACTGATTAAAATAATATTTCAACCTAAGTTAAAGTGTTTTTATAATTGTTCCGTTTTCGGTATATTGTGGTGTACAGTATTGAGTTGAACGTTACTCGACAATGAAAAGTGAAACATTATTTTGTTTACGTCGAATATAACCTCACTTTTTCATTTAAGAGAGAAGAACTGCATGACTGCATCAGTATTTAATTGCATTAACAGGAAAATCAGTATCAGAAGATATGTGTGCAAAATAAATTTTTGCAATCGTAAAAGATCATTAACCCTAATTAAGATTTATCAGATATGATTTTTTTTATTTCGAAATTCCAAACTTTGCAGCCCGAAACGTGCCCGGTGGCACTTAGTGCGCTAATTCATGGTGTCAAGGTAAGTTTGTTTTATTGTGCCGTTATTTTCACGAAGAAGACTGAAGAATTCGTCCAAGTCAAGGGAGCGCGGTTGCATTCACCCCCCTTAGCCCAGCCCACAATTATTATGCATATGTAATATGAAAAATACTGGGCGACGTATTTTTAAAAACAGATTGATAAAATTTTTCTATTTTCAACTGATTTTAAGATGAAACATTGCACATCAGCAGTCATCTTTTCACAATCCTGGAATAAAACATTCATTCAAGTAAATTTTTAAGAAGAGTATTCTTTTAATTAATTTATTTTGTTAAGATTTATCTACACACTTCACATAAAATAACATACTCATTTTCATTTCTAATCGTTTAGTTTGAGAGTACGTAATAAGAGTTTTATAAGTTAATAAATCATTTTTCTCTTCCCAGGTACCATTTACCTTTCGACAATATGCAACGTAGTGACCAAGACTTTTCACATCCATTAGAGGAATGTATCTGGCTACGCCACAGAGAACAAAGGTATCTTTTTTCACAATTATAGTAACAGGAACTTGATGTAAAGTAGATCTTATATTTGAATCCTCGTTGATACACTTGTACGCATCTTCAGAATCAATAGTTAAATAAGTACCTATGGTAGATGTGAGTATCGCTTTTTTTGTTTGACAGTTCTGACAATATACATATTTATCTGTAAAATATTCGTTCAATTTCTCTTCCAAACATGTGTATTGATGTTGTGTGACTATGCTTGTATTTGTATTGGTATTGGTATAAGACATTTATTATTTTCTGACTTTTGTCCACAGTTCTGGCATGAAGAAGTTTCTCGGATGGAAAGATAATCTCTCATTAAACTACAAAATAAATCATTGATGTTACCACGACAATCAATTTCATAACTATCAGCTGTTGATTGAAGAGACTGGAGTATGTAAGCTCGATTCGTATAAAAGGTATTTGTTATTCCTGATGTAGCATAATTCATAATTGTATTGGCAAAACATAAATTTTGAATTTCCAGTAATTTGTTTACATTACTTTTCATAAATATTTCAAAAGATTCCACTTCATAGCAAGAACTCGTTACTATTTCTGTAATGGTGTCAAATGGGCAAGTGTTGTTAAATTTATACTTGATTCCACGTACAGACTTCTCTTGTAATTTGTTACCGTTTTGAATGTTCTTATTAGTTCTGCTTTTTTTCTTCCTTTTTGCAATACAAGATTTAAGCCAGGCTCTGCGCATACATATTTACCTCGATTTTTACTAGGAATACTGTTTTTAAATTGTAAAAATTGTTCATCTTTTACTTTTATCGAGTCTTTACTAGCGTTTATTGAATTTTTCACTTCGGTATCAAGAGAATTTGGATCTAAGAGCACTTGTTTTGAATCTTGTACGTTAAAGCTTTTTGACAATTGTCATTATTATGTTGACTGCTTGAAACTATAAATACTGCAACTAGAAATTCTGAAAAATTATGCAAATCATCTATATTTGTCATAAATCCTACACATCTTTTGTATAATTCTTTTACTTTAGGTAGGTCTTTTTCTTTTGTAAAGCAAGGCCATTTAGTAACAGCATGAACTAGATGTGCTACATCTATCCTTAGCTGAGTGTTCAATTCACCTTTTTTTTGTACATTTAATAACAGTTTAAGACATTCATCATTTTATTTAGCGAAATGCATTGTATTAAAGGCTAAACAAACAGAGTTTTGAATGGCTTTTCCCATATCTGTTACGATAAATTGGGGGATCTTAGCACCAGATTTTCGCCACTTTAAAAGCCAATACGACCAGAAATTTGTCTCATTTTTTTCGGACATTACCTGTGCTACAGGCACTATCTAATTGTTTATATATGATGATATAAAATAGTGAGAAAAATATCACTACTTTCTCCATTTACTCTTTTTATTTTCAAAGCTACAGAACCTGTAGCATCTAATGATAGAGGATTTCTCAGTTTGGCCTGTAAATCGTTATGAACACTGACTTGTTCAGGGGACCAGTACATTAAGTAAAATTTGTCGTAACCAATTCCTCTGAAATATCTGTTAAATACGACATCTTGTTTTAACTTATCTAAAGAGTCGAATAACTTTTCTCCTGGTTTCAATCCAAGTTTTTCATATTTCAGTTCGTGTCTAGCTTTTTGTATAATTTTTAGATTATACAGGAATGGTGGTTCAGGATCTCCATAATTCATTTGCTTGCTTACTGTATCTTTTCTCCATTGCCTAGGTTTTTTACACTCTCTGAATTTAACGTTTCCACCGTAAACGTAACTGGTTCACCACTTATTGGTTTACAATAACATTTGATACATAAATTTGCGTTGCAAGTTACACAATACCGATTAATTTTTATAAACGCGTCTACGTTGTCTATAACATGCCGTTTGAAATTGTATGAACAAGGCAGCTTTTCTTTTTGCCACATATCTTTTACTAAAATATCAGTCCAACCAGCTTGCAAAGTTCTACCTTCTCTTCCATCTTTATAAATTTTGGTTACTGGCTCTATTTGAGACCATTGTTCGGGAGTTAACGTTATCTCAAAAGTCAAATGTTTTTTCTTTTTTTTTACTTGATTTACCATCTTCTACATCTTCTTTTTGGTTTTCATTTTCTGCAATACTTTCTTCGTCACTTGCTTTACTAATTATTTCACAGCCAACAGATTCGTACAAGTCAAAATTTTTTATTTTTCTGTACGAGGATTGAATATTGTGTCTGTCTTGAGACACGTGCATATACAAGTTCAATGGTTTTATTTTGTTGTCCAAAACATCACAAATCTCTTTCCAAACGGCATCTTCCTTTCTCTTAAGTTTATTATCTGATTCAAATATTTCAAAATTGACAATTACTTCAACTATTTTTTCAGCTGAAACTGCAGGTTGTCGTCCAACCATTATTACGATAACTACATAATCTTGTCATTAATATCTGCTAATCAATGATTTCTTAAAAGAATTTATCCTTTTTAAACACAAAAGTTTCAAGGTATTATGAAACGTTTGACTTTTTAAATTTATCTTTAATATTTCTATTTATTGATTACTTTCTATCCAAGCTATTCGAAGTCAACTGAAAAAATCCGTTCACAGACTCTGCTTGTACTTTCGATCAGGCTCAGAAGAATTCCCCGAATCACAAGCATAAAATAACAAACGACGATCTTTGTTTTGAAGTGTCAGTTACCGACGTACTCCCACGCGACTTGTACCAAATCTGTTGATCACGTTACCGATCAAGTTTATAAAAATTATTTGCTCATTAAAAATAAGATTAACATATTTGGAATATAAAAAGTGTAGTCTTTTTAACAAATAACAATATTAACATTGAATTCGATCATATTAACAATTAAATAAGCATTTATAATTTGTAGGTTATAATCATGTTATTTTGAGTGTTGTTTTTTGTTCTAGACTAGAAATGGAAAATACTTATAGGCGAAGGCAAGGAATAGGATGGGAAAGCAATCTCTATTTGGAATTACTTCGTTTTGCGCATACAAATAATTTATCGATCGATGAAAATACTCATAATAGCATTTCAAACGAACTATTGCAAGATTTAGGTTGCACAGTTTTCCCAAAATACGGACAGAGAAGAGAATACCAAGAGAAAGTTCGTTTCTTTTTGAAATGCTATTTTGAATCTATTACTGCTGACCTTAAAAGTAAGTTCATTTTGAAAAATTATCATTTTCAATTACTACAATAATAAAATTGAAAAATAATTTTTTTAGATGTCAACGCTATTGAAACAATAAACGCTCCATGCTTGAAAGAATGGATAAATTATAAAGAAAAGCTTGGTGAAGCTATGACCACACTTGATATAAGGAACGACGTTCAAAATTATTTATCCGATAATAGTTACAAAATTTCTTTGATCGCAAGAAAAATATTACTGCTTGAAATGTATAACATTAAGGACTATAAAGATATTCAACCATGGATGATGAAAACTTTAAACAATCATTTATGGTTCAATCGGGATGAGATATGCGACGAAGTGAAACGATTAATATCTGATTGTGTTAATGATATTCCTTTAGATGAACATTTTATGGATTCAAAGATAAACAAACACCTTAGGATCACAATATTGACATTATAAGATCAATTATGTCTCAGATTTGTAATGACATGTCAAATAATGCAGCTGGAGTTCTGATTACAGAAACAAATAAAGACAGTCAATCAGTAAACCCCACAAAGGTTTGCAAGAGTAAAAATCAAATTAAAAAGCATAGGAAGTCTAGTAAGTATTAACGATTTTTAAACTTAAACAACATTTTTGCCGTTAAATATTTAAACATATTTTATTTTATAGTATATTTAATAATAAAATATCTGGATCTATAGTTGAATTTTTTGGTCGAAAAGGTAAGATGTTTGAAGAAAATGCTATTTTAAAAATAAAATCAGAAATAACGCTTGAATCATTTTCAGATGTGAATGATGGCCAACTTCAATTATTGAAAAAATTGATTATTCTTAGTGTGACAACAAATACAAATATTTTTCTCAACAAATTTATCGACGGAAAAGGAACAATCAGCAAAGAAACAAAGAAAATCATTTTAGAAACTATTTATGGTGACGATGTACAAGAATGTCATTATCCATGTTTAGATTTATTAAAATGCAAAAGATTTGTAATTAGAAGAAAAGTAAACGAAGTACACAATTTCTTCAAAATTAAAAATATTGATATAAAAAATGTATTAAAGGACAGTAATTTTTTTAACGATACTGAGAAAATATTCTATGAAGGTAATCTTATCATAGTTATTACATGACTATTATTATTATTATATATTTAATCCCTATTAATTAAGTGATAAAATATTGTATTTTACAGTGCTTGAGAAACTTGGCGAATTCAACGGTAGTACATCGTAACATCAATGCTATTAAGTTAGCGAATGAAAATACATAAAGCAAATAATGAAATTCATGTTTATATAACAATTTATCTGACAGTTTGAAAATAAAATCGATTAGCTGGTCAAAAATAGAGAACATTTTTTCTTTGGTTCTAGAGGAGTTGTATTTCAGTGTTGCCGGACAAGCGTCTCATAGTACCGATTGTCACTTAAGTTCTAAATAATTTTTTGTAATCGCATATTAGGCGGAGAATACATTTTCGTATTGGTCTTTTGGCTGGCTTGATACTTGACTGGCAGGACCCCTGTTTAGTCCTTGCTGAAAGCCTGTACTCACTTCTGATTACCGTACATGCTGTATGTACCGTACAGGTTTTCCGATCGACTCGACGTTTATTTATATAAGTGCCGTTACTATATCATTAAACAGTAAATCTCAGCTTAAATAAATAATATTTCATACATTTAGTTAACTTTTCAAAATATTTGTGCACTATTCTGTTATCCCTCACGGACTATCATACCGTATCAAAAGATAAATCGCAGATTTTAGAGCCGATTCAATAATTGAATTTACATAATCGACGTTACTAAATCATTCAACATCAGACCGTAGCCTGAATAAATAATATTTCAAACATTTAGTTAATGATTTTTAATACATTGTTTGACAGTTCATTATTTTATCCCTGACTGATTGTCGTACAATCGGAATTTTGTACATAAAAGGTTTTACGATAAACGCGCATAAGTTTTGGAAAAATAAATTACTAAATCATTGAACATCAAATCCTATTCCGAATAAATACTACTTCATACATTTAGTTACTAATTTTGAATACATTTGTTAGCCAGTTTATTCAATTATCCCTCGCTGACTATCGTACTGCTCGGAAGTTCAACTTTTGAGATTTTGCGCTAGGAGGTTTTGCGATAAATGGGCATAAGTTTTCGAAAAATGAATTACTAAATCATTGAACATCAAATCCTAGCCCGAATAAATACTACTTCATACATTTAGTTACTAATTTTGAATAAATTTGTTTGCCAGTTTATTCGATTATCCCTCGCTGACTATCGTACTGCTCGAATGTTCAACTTTTGAGATTTTGCGCTAAGAGGTTTTGCGATAAATGGGTATAAGTTTTCGAAAAGTGAATTACTAAATCATTGAACATCAAATCCTAGCCCGAATAAATACTACTTCATACATTTAGTTACTAATTTTGAATAAATTTGTTTGCCAGTTTATTCGATTATCCCTCGCTAACTATCGGACAGCCGGAATTTTGTACTTAAATGGTTTTGCGATAAATGGGCATAAGTTTTCGAAAAATCTGTTACTAAATCATTGAACATCAGATCGTAGCCTGAATAAATACTATTTCATACATTTAGTTAATGATTTTTAATACATTTGTTTGCCAGTGTTGTTTTTATCCTCCTATCGCGTATATCTATATGATTTAGATCGAATAAACCATTGAGTTTGTATAGTCGCTATTCCTAAATCATTGATTACAATTTGTGTTCTAAATGTGTGAGATATGAAATTGATAGAGTATTTTACAAATGCCATATACTGAACAATTTCTTAAAAAGTCCACCACGCTTAAATACTTATATATTTTGGAGACCTTAGATGGCTGTAATTGGCCTACTATCGTTATTACTAAACCATTGAGAGAGAAATTCTCGACTGAAAAGGTAATGTTCAATAAATTTAGTTAATGTTATTTAAAACATTAGTTCTTCGGTATAGCAAACTACCTACAAATCTCTACTAGAGCACGTGCTACTCTTGGCGCAGGGTCACGCATGCGCGGTACTTGCGGCTGTCGTACGTACTTTCTCTTGTAAGTGTTTATATAGATTTTTATGATAAATAAAAGATTTTGGCAATTTTTGAGGGTGATTCAATTACAAATGGAAAAGGTTCAATTTTTTTAGGCAAGTTAGAATTGCTTAAAATGCATATATCTCGAGAAATAAGCAATTCTTTTATAGGTTATATGGCGTATATTGTTTTTATTTTTAATTCAATAACTATTGGGGTTCAATTATTACAACTATGCTTTTTGGATTGTGCAATTAAAAATACGTCGCCTAGTATTTTTCTTATTACATATGCATAATAATTGTGGGCTGGGGTAAGGGGGGTGCTGCATTTTGCTCGTTTTTCCATCGCGCTTAACAGATAATCAAGCAGGACTCAGCCGGACTCGTTCGACTTCAACAAGTTTTATGGCTTGAACATAGCGGCACAATGAACAAAATTAATTTTGCACCCTGAACTTGCGCACTGAGTGCCACTTCAAATCCTCGAAGCCCAGCACTGGTCACACCGCTATATAATTTTGCATTTTATATTATTTTATTTTATTTGAAAATTTGTTTTAGATGAATCATTGATTCGATGAATCATTGGGCGATTCATCGTGCGACTAATCACGCATGTAATCGTGCGATTTTTTTCAATAGGGTATGGATCGATTGTCGTTTGTTGCGTACTTCACGTATAATATTTAGTTGAATCAGCTACTCTGTAATCTTGGTAGATGACATAGTGTGTCGCGTGTCGCATTTGTCTTGCACAAAGTTTGTTTTATTGTTAAAGTGGCATAAATATTTATCTAGCGCATATGTAGCTGATGCAGAATTTGATTTTCTGCCTGATAGAGATATGCTTTATTCCATCAAATGTAAACGAAAGGGCACAGTGCTTCCCATATAATGCAGCTTGTTGATTTTATACTCTACTGATTTCAGATAAGTTTTCCTTTTTGTTTAATAAAATTTCTAGCAACTTAGGAACAACGTTGCTTTGTGTAAAATTTCTTATATTAGTTACAGCAGAAATCAGCAGTCCGTATGAATTCCTTGTAAGCAATTTAGAGGGTATCCAGGACTAAACTAATTGTGTAACGCACTATCTGAACGATACTATAAGGTGAGATTGGAATATCAGTATTTTCCTTTTTGTCAACTGTGGTTATTGTGTGGATTATTTGCAATTACACATCTGCTATATAAGGTAAAATGCATAACATGTTGTCCTTGTTTATTTATTGTAGGTTATTAGTTGAGTATAATTAACAAACAGTTTGAGGATTTATAAAGAAAGAAGATTTCAAGTCTGAAATTAAGTCTTTATAAGTAAACTGAAATTTAAAAAGAAGTACCTTTATCTCAAATAATAAGTTAAACTGGCATCCGTCTAAAATGTTTTATTAAATATTATCATTAATTTATCCAACTTTTGTTATTAAAAAAAAGAATAAAAGATAGACTAGCTATTAAAGTATAGTACCACTTTAAAATTATCCTATCTGATTTGTTTTTTTTAATCATGTAGAATAATTTTAAGGTGGTACTATACTTCAATAGCTAGTTTATCTTTTTTTTAATAACAAAAGTTACACGATATTTAATAAAACATTTCAAACAGGTGCTGGTTTGACTCATTATTTGAGATTGAGCTACTTTTAAATTTCAGTTTTCTTATTCAAGACTTAATTTCAAACTTGAAATCTTTCCTTACAAATCCTCAAACTGTTTGTCAATTATTCAACTAATAACCTACTAATTTTGGGCAAACTCTGGACCATTAATTTTATACAATAAAGAGTCCAAAAGAAATGAGTAGATTTATGACAATTAAGATGTGTAACTTTTCTTCCATCTCATTTGAATCATTTTCTCACTAAAATCTACTCGTATGATAAATTTAAGATTTTTCTGAACTAATAATGACTTTGATATAGTACTTCCTTAAAAGTATATATCATGCCCTCGTGAGAAAATAATATGAGATCTCATGATATTTTTCACACGAGTGCGCTACTAAAAGATGTATTACATGTTTTATTTACCTCTATAGAAAACAGTTTCTAATTCATCAAACGAAAGTCTTGTATCAAATGTATTGCTAATGTCTATTTTATGTTCTTCAAATATTTTATCAAGTTCAACCGCAGATTGTTTGATTAAATATCTATAAAGAGATGTCAAGTCCAGGAATGAATAATGAAAATCTACTTCTTTGCTATCGTAAATTCTTTTCAAAATAGTTGTTTTAACAGTAGATGATGTTTGCAACAGATTTCATAAAACTGTTCAATTCAGAATTTTTACCCTGCTCTATTATACTTAAAATAATTAACTTTTTTATCATACGTATTTGTTCAGTATCAACATCATTATCTGAAAAATAAAGTAAAAATATATAAAGTAAAAGTAAAAATATAATAGTTATAAATAGTCTAGAACGTCAAAAGGCGTGGTAGGTTAGGGCATGCAACACACACTATTCAAACTCAAGTTATTTATTTAAAATAAAAAGTATTGAAAGTGTAACACATTTAAGTAAATTTATGTTACCTTTTGGTAGGTCAAAGTTAATCATTGCTTTTGTTATTTTGTTAATTTTTCCTGGAAAGTAATATTTAAAATTATATTTTAATTTAATAATAAAAAATATTTTGTTTTACTTGATTTTGATATAAAATAAATACTGGTTACTAAACTCTGAACTTGATATAACTTTAATAGTAAAGTTATATTAAATTCAGAGTCTAGTAACCGCTATTTATTTTATATAAAAATTTATATTAAGAATGAAAAAAAAAGCAAACTATAAGATTCTATCTGAGATTGTTACATATGCACCAAGATCAATAACATGTTTCTAATGCACATTTGATTTAAGAAGCTCGAAACATGTATATCTACTTCCGACTCTAATATTTTCTTGAAAACATCTGGATGGATCTCCATACATAGTATGCATATGAGTATTTATATTGATTGACGTTAAGTCAATATTAATTCAACATGGTGTAACGGGGTGGTTTTACCGATGCGACGGCTCCAACGCTGCGCCGGAGGCTCGACTCCGGCGAGAAGATTCTCTTCTTCCCGTTCAACGGAGAGATACTCTCCTTGATGCGACGGCGATTACCTGCGCCGTCGCTTGTGCAGCCTACCGCTGCTGAGTCGCCGTGACACGCTGCTCGACTAGTCAGTTCCTGCAAATCGCGAAGCACGCGATTTACCCGCGGAGGCTGTCGGGGTACTCGGGGATATGAGGACGTTAGGAGCGAACGAAAAGTAAACCCCGAGATACAAGAGAATGTTTGTTTATTCAGGTTCGAATTACATGAGCTAACAACCGTGATATACGTTGTATACGCGCGACGCGAGAAGGCAGATTACGCACGCTGATAATAACTCGCTCGCGGCGAGTTCAATCGCAATAATAATTGACGCGCGACAAAAGATGATTGTACTTACAATCCCGCAAAGCGCCGCTCCTGCGTGGTGCGGCGCGCGCAAAATGGCGGGAGCGTCCTTCCTCGGGTACACTGGGTGATCGGCTAGTCGGTGGCGTACCGACTGGTTCGTCGCTGGCTCGCTGGAGGACTCCGCTCGCTTATCCGCCTTCGCTCGCTGCTCCACGGATACACTCGCACACGGTGGAGGCACAGTAGTTCGCGTTCGCGCGGTATCAAAAGGTCGATGATCTCGAGCACGTGTTGCTACTCTCGTGGCCGGAAGCTATCTCACGATTGCCGATCGCGCTCGCGACGCGAGGTGTCCGAGCGCCGCGCGCAGTGCCTGCGCGCCGAACCGCGGCGACCCTGCGCATGACATGCGCGCGCGATTCAGATCGCTGGATCGCTTACAACCCCCCCCCCCCCCCCCTAGAATCGGCTAATCGTCCCGATGTCGATTCTATACACGGCGTCGACGCGTATCGTCCGTGGGGATGGGTGCTTCGGGTCTCGTATGGAATACGCGTAGGTATTCTCCTTTATCTTCTTATTAACCTTAAACGGAGTTCGTTTTCGGCCTATTCTTCGAGCCTTTCGGGCGACCGCGTTTTCTTTTTTCGGGGCACGCCTGCACGGACGTCGGTGCATTGCCCGCTGCCCTTGTACGCCTAACCGTGTACACCGCTTTTCGTGGGCGTCCTCGCTTCTTCGCGGGTTTGGGGTCGGGAGGGATTACGCGGCTCGCGTTACGCGTGTCTACGCCGGCGTCTATCGTCGACGCATGCTGTCCGCTGACAGCGTCTCGCTCGCGTGGAGTACCATCGCGTACTACTCCGTCGTCGCTCGCATCCCTCGGTGGTTGAGCGCTGTCGTCTTCTTCTTCGCCTTCTTCATCTTCCTGACGCGACGTGTGGAAGGGCTTCAGTTGCGTGGCGGCGACCAGGTCTACTTCTTGCCCCAGTTCGTCGACTAAGCGGTAGGTGTTGGTCCCTCGCTCCTCTATAATCTTATATGGGCCAACATAAGGCGGCGCTAGCTTTGCAGATCGTTGCTCAGCGCCGGAGGATAATACGTGATTCCTCTTCATCACGAGGTCTCCTACCTCATACGACGCAGGCCTATGGCGCTTGTCGTAGCGCAGCGCTTGGGCCTTCCGCGCCTCCCTACTGCTTTCGTACGCTCCGTCACGCAGGCGTTGCAGGTCGGCCATTCGATCCTGCCAGTCGTTCAGCGCCTGCTCTTGTAGCGCCTCCTCGGCGGCGAGCTCTTGCTCGCGTGGCGCCGCGAGGGGCGGCCTAGGCTGATTTCCATACATCAGCAAGGCTGGACTCCGACCCGTGGACGCGTGTGGCACGGTGTTGTATCCAAACACGACCTCGTTCAGCTTATCGTCCCATTCCGTGCGCTTCTCCTCGATAAGCGAACGGATCATCACCGTGAGCGTACGGTTCACCCTCTCGACGGGGTTGGCCTGAGGGTGATACGGCGGCGTGACTTCGTGCCGTACACCGCGCCTCGCGAGGTATTCGTTAACGGCCTGATTCTTGAACTCAGTCCCGTTGTCGGAGAGGAATACCTCTGGCGCGCCGTAGCGCAAGAATATGCGCTCCTGCAGGTACTTGAGGATCGTCTTGGCGTTCGCTTTCTTGATAGCGACACACTCTATCCATCGAGTGAAGAGATCCTCGAATACTAGGATGTATTCGTTGCCATGGACGCTCTTGGGCTTCGGCCCCATGATGTCGGCGGCGACGACTTGCCACGGGCGCGTGATGATGCGCCGCCCCATCAGTCCAGTCGGAGGGCGTTGTTCGACTTTGCACTGCTGACAGACGAAGCATTGTCGAACGTACCTCTCAACGTCGGCGTACATTCCGGGCCAATAATATAGCGCAGCGACGCGGGCGTAGGTCTTTTCGCGCCCTAAATGACCGGCTGTGGAGGCGTCGTGACACTCCTGCAGGATTCCCTCTTTCTTTTCGCGAGGAACTACCAGCTTCCAGGCGTCGTCATGCTGCATCGCCGGCGGCAGTTCCTCGTCTGGGCGATAATAGTACAGATTACCCCCAACGTACTTAAACGAGGGATGGTTGGCGGGGTTCTTCTGTATTTCCCGGACCTTCTTCAGGTACCACTCGTCGTTATTGCCCTCTGTCCACCCCAGGGCACTGACCGGCGCTTCCTCGTCCTCGTACATGCGGGAAAGCGCGTCGGGAACGGCGTTTAGCGCGCCTTTCCGGTGTTCGACGGTGTACTGGTGGCCTTGCATTTCTAACGCCCATCTTGCTAGGCGACCGGTCGGATTATGCAAGTTGCAAAGCCACCGCAGGCTACTGTGGTCCGTGACTACTTTAAACTCGTAGCCTTCGATGTACGGACGGAACTTCCGTATCGCCCAGATAACAGCTAAGCACTCGCGTTCGGTGACACTATAATTACGCTCAGCCTGCGTCATCGTGCGGCTGGCGAACTCGAGCACGCGTTCCTCGCCGTTCACTATTTGATAGAGAACGGCGCCGAGCCCTGTGTCACTGGCGTCAGTCTGTAGCACGAACTGCGCCTCGCGATCCGGGCGATGGAGGACAGGCGCTGACGCCATAAGCGCCTTGACCTGCTCAAAGGCCAACTGCTGCTCCTCCTTCCACTCATATCTGCGACCCTTCTTGGTCAGCTGGTGGAGTGGTTCGGCGATCGTGGCGAATTCTTGGAGGAATTTACGATACCACGACGCCATGCCCAGAAATCGCCGTAGCTGTTTTAAATTCTTCGGCGCTGGATATGCCCTAATAGGCGCTATCTTCGCCGGGTCTGGCCTAAATCCGTCATGATTAACCAGGACGCCGAGATATTTCACTTCTTCGCTGCAGAAGACGCTTTTCTCCCGGTTAATCGTCAACCCTACCTCGTTGATGCGCGCCAGCACGCGGCCCAAGTACTCGACGTGCTCTTCAAACGTCTCCGTCGCGACGATAACGTCGTCTAGGTAGGAGTAGGCGTAGGGTTGCAGTTCAGGGCCGATGACTTCGTCAATCATGCGCTGGAACGTAGCGCCTGCGTATGCCAACCCGAATGGCATACGCTTGAACTGAAACAGTACAAGCCCCGGCACCGTGAACGCTGTCAGCGGCCTGGCTTCAGGCTTCAGCGGGATTTGGTGATAGGCGCTGCTGAGATCTAGCGTAGAGATATACCTCGCCTTCCGGAGTTTGCGGAGGATATCGTCCATGTTGGGCAGTGGATACGCGTCTGATCTCGACAGCGCGTTGACTCGTCGGAAGTCGACGCAAAAGCGGTATTGGCCGTTCGCTTTGCGCACCATCACCACTGGGCTTGACCAGCCACTGTGTGAGTACTCAATCACACCGGCCTCGAGTAACTCACGCACCTGTCGGTGCATCTCCTCTTCTATTTTCAGGGAAACCGGAAAATACTTCTGCTTGATCGGCCTCGCGGATCCTACGTCGATCCCGTGCTCGATCAAGTGGGTGCAGCCGATCTTCTTGTTGGATTTCGGGATCATTTGATCGAGGAGTTGCCGAATGCGCGCGTGTTCTGCCTCGCCGACATGCGCTAATCCAACTGCGGCTATATCCAAGAATCCCGAAGCGCTGATCGATGCGACTTGTAAGGGGACTATCTTGCGCTCCTTCTTGAGATATAGCAAGTTCTCGTTAGGGTCGTGGATCGCGTTGAACAACCGACCGAAGTTCGTGCCCACGAGGCACTCGTTCAACGCGTCGGGCATAATAGCCACGGTGACTTCGCGTCGCACTCCCGCGACGTCGACCGGAAGATCCACGTACCCGACGATCGGCGACGTCTGGCCGTTGGCGCACTGAGCCTTTCGCCCGTTGCACGGCCGCATCGAGCGACCACAAGCGCTGGCAATCTGGAGCCCCAGTGAACCCATCACTGTCAGTGCCGCGCCCGGGTCGTAGAGTGCTCGCACTCTAAATCCCCCGATGCCTAATTGCACCCACCACCGCGACTCGTCGTCATTAGGTGGTGTCTCCCGAGGCTTTGGAGGCGTCTCTAAAATGGCGATCATGTGATCGAAGTCATTGGGTGAGGTCGCACGCGGTATAGGATCTTCGCGCGCCGCTTCTAGAGGGGTAGCGACCTCACCTACGCCCCGGTCCTCCCGTTTCCCTGGCCGTTAGGGAAATTAGCAGCAAAATGCCCTAACTGCTGGCAATTAAAGCACTGCGCCTCCGGATACCCGACCGGAGGGTTGCTTGGTCTCGGCTGTTGCTGCTGCTGCGGCGGCTGATACTGCTGCCGCTGCTGTCGTGGGTATCGCTGCTGTTGTGGCGGACGCTGTGGTTGCTGTTGCTGCTGTGGCGGCTGATTACCTCCATTCTGCTGGGGGTAGCCGCGATTCTGGCCGCCGCCGCGTCCGCCGCGCCGTCCCCGGAAAGCATGGCCGCCTCCTCGGTTCGACGCTTGACCTTGCTGGCCGTCCCCTTGGCGTCCTCCTCCATTCTGTGCGGGGTTGCTTTTCTTCCCCGTGCCGAAGTCTTTCGTGACGTAGGCCAGTTTGCTGTCGATGAGCTTCCCTATCGCAGCAAGGGATAGGGGTTCTTCGGCTGGCGCCGTCTCCACTGCGGCGATCTTCGCTGCTGGCGCCGAACTCTTCCCCTTATACGCCAGTTCGGGGAGCATGGAGGATGCGGGCGCTGGCGGCGCCCGATACGAGGCTTCGCACTCGATGGCGGCCTCGATACCTGCGGCGGCGTCAAGGAGTTCCTCGACCGTTTTAAACTCCGGCCGCTTAAGAACTCGCTTGATCGACGGGAGCATGTTATGATATAACATGTCCAACTGCTGGCTTATGTCGAGCCGAGGAGTCATACGCCGCAGGATCCCCTGCAGGCTGTTAATGTACTCCCGCACCGGCTCGTCTGGGCCTTGTGTACGGGCGTGGGCCTCTGCCTGGAGCCGCTGCTGGTAACCCTGCGTCTTGCCATACCAGCGTTTCAAGCACTCCTTGAAATCGGTCCAGCTGTTCCAGTCGCCTTGGTCTGTAAGGCGATTCTGCAGCCATTCATAGGCGTTTCCCTCGAGCACTTCTTGCAGCGCGGCTAACATCTCATCGTCGGTGAGGTTATGGAGCCTGCGCCGGCCTTCCATCCTCTGGATAAAGTGCTCGACACTTACGGAGCCATCGCCCTTGAATTTTATGCCCCATTTATTTACCGTACTACCGACGGACCGGTTGGCCCGACGGTTCATCGAACCATCGCTGGCGCTCACGCCACTGGGCTCGAGGTTGCGAGGGCCGCTACCCCCCCCCCCCCCCCCCAGCGCCAGCGTATGGTGGAAACGATTGCGCCGTGTGATTGGGCATTACTTGTTCACTACGGCGTGCGTTCGAGGCGACATCTGCGAAGCTACTGTGCGTCAGCTGCTGGATGTCGATGTGGTCCTGGAAATTTACCTGCGTCTCTCGTCGCGGATTGACGCTTCTCCCCAGGTCCATTCTGGTGCTCGACGCCATCGTTCCTGGCCATTGGTGAAGGAACATTTCGATCTTCTGCGTGAGTGCTCTGATCGCCTCAGAGTTCTCCTTCCCGTGCGCTCTCAGCTCCGCGACATACGTCGGCTGAGGCGCTTGCATTGCCGTGTTCGCTTGGCATTGTGGCGCAGTAATCCATCCTTGCGCCATCATTCCTGGATTCGCAAGTGGTGCGTTGAATCCCGGGAACTCGGCTCTCCCCGTCAGTCCGCTCCACGACGTCTGTATTGGCGCTGAATGCGACGCCGTCGCGTGCGTGCCGAATACAGTGTTTGCTTGGCCTGCAAACTGCGCCTGTGCAGGCGGTGGCTCATACCGTATCGTCGGTATGCTCTGCTGCCTGAATGTGGAGGAGGCTGGGGCGCGAGAGTGGCTTCTCTGCCCTGTCGCATTTTGCGGCGCTCTCGCGTGCGCCGTGCTAGGCGTTGCGCCTCCTTGCTGGATGCCGAGTGTGTTGCCGAATTGCCACGTCGGCTACATTGCCGGCGTTGTCGTTACCGTCGTGGTTGTCGTGGTCGTCGTTGAGGTTACTGGCAATATAACGGCTTCGCCGTTGTCGGTGAGTGGCATTTGCACCTCTAACTGTGCCTCTGCCTGCGCTTCTACTTGCGCCTCTACCTGCGCCTCTCCTTCATATTCGACGGCCGAGGCGTCGTGTTGCTGTCGCATGTCCATTGTGGCCTGCAGCAGCAGCTTCAATGGGTGAGGCGCTGACGTGTTGTATTCCGGATCCGCCAGCGTTCGTGACGACACGTTTTCTGCCGTCATATCAAGGTAGGACGTCCTGCGTCCTTCTCGCTTTATCCTCACTACCATTGGGTCTTCTCCGACGCTTTGGTCGAAGTCTGCTTCGGAGTATTCTCCGAAGAGCCATTTCTGCAGTCGGTAGACCTTTTCTAAGCGTCTACCGTCTTTGCGCAGCTCGAGGTGTTCTAGGGCCTCCTGGAGTTCTTCTCCGTCAATCCCTACACACCAATCCTCGACGGCTTTCTCCAATTCGGGATTCATCGCGGTATATATGCCACGCGAGTGGTCTCACTACAATTCGTGTGCGGGCAGCAGCAGTATTTTCTCACACGCCGAGATAGCTGAAGTTCGCGTATCCGTGCTTCAACGTAAGCTTGCGGATGCGCGGACTTTTCGCACTCACACTTCACTCCTATCGGCGGATCGACTTGCGGTGCGTCTTTAGACGTGAAAGGGTGGGTCGCGCCGGCGCGAGTGTCTTTTCCGGCGATTGCTGTAGCGAAAATCACCGTGTACCGAAAATCGCGGTTCGCGTTCTCTCACACACTCGCGCTCATACACGTCGCCCTTCTTCTTCTGCTGGAAATACTGCTCTCGGTCTCGAGACCGTATGTGCACGCGCTGCGTGCTGCTGCCCTCGCTGCGCTGTACTTAATTTCTACGCGCGCGTTGACAGCTGTGCGAAAGTTTGAGTTCACTGACCTCGTCAGACGCCTACAAAGTCCCAACGTGGACGTGACGAGGGTAAGTCTCTCCCGGTCAACCCGACACAGAAAAAAAACGATTTTCTTGTCTCGGAGAGCGTGTCTACTATTGCTGTCAGCTCGCAATGCAGCCGCTCCGAGACAATCCGAATCAACTTCGGACAGCACGATCCGCGCCGCTACTCTCCGGCAGGGGTACGCGGCGCTAACCGCACTGTCAACTTTCGCACTGCTCGTCCGAATGTACAATATATTTTCTCAGTGTAAACAGTGAGACCGCTGTTTACACTGGTCGCCGCTGCCTTCTCGCTCCTTCGAGCTTTCGCTGCTCGCGCTGCTACGTCCTAAACCGTCGCGATACGCGGTGTTTATTTTGACGGCGCGCTTTAAACCGACTCCAAGTTCCATTTTCATTTGAAACTTTTTTATTGGAATTGATTATAAATAGAATTGAATTTTATGGGTATCAAGTATTATTACTTGTCATAATTTAATTTTATAAGTTCTATTGCAAGGTAAAAAATATTATTTGTACATGATAGACTACCTATTTTAAAAAGGTTATTATCTTGCGTGTCATTAGTTTAGAATATGTATACTTTTTTCAATTCTTATTCCATTTTGATATTCGAAATATACTTTATTTATGATTCAGAAAAGTACAAGTTTGCTGCTAAACTTGCCAAGTTCTAACCAGTAATATTTAATTTTATTATTTAAATATTACTCGTTAGAAATTTTAAATGCTTAATTATTATACAGCTACATCGACATAGGAAAGATAGACTGTGGTTGTTGGTTAGTGAGAATGGCACCTATAATTCTGAGTGTTATAGAAAGACAGGATATCTTGTATATATCGTCGCTCCCAACGAAGAACATGAGATCTCAAATTACCCGAGAAGACTAGCAGATTTCATTTCTAGCCACGAAGAGTAGCAGTATGCAGTATGTATGCTATCACTCTGTTAACAGGTGCCACTTTTGATAATCTGTATATATAGTCTATCTCTCTTATGACTATGTACAGATACCATTGCAATATAACCTATTGTTGGT